>JAUUEF010164646.1:0-13971 GCA_032361405.1 Panulirus homarus | reverse complement strand
ACCCCACCAGTGTACCCCCTCCTCCTCCTCCTCTCAGCACATACGAGAGCTCCTCTCCAACCTCAACAAATTTTGCTGTAGGAAAACGAGACGCTTTGCCAAGACTGCTAATACTACTCGTACATCACCAGCTTATGTAAACTGTATATAACGGAACAAATAAGAAAAAAAATATACCTATGAATTCTTAAGAGTTAATACCAAGCTATAATATGAAAACTTGCAAATAAACTGACAAACCAATACCACAACCAAACTTAACCCTACCAAGAAGGCGAACGCATCAGGTCAATAGAAATACGGACACATTCCTCGATGGGGGAATGGAAAGAAAAAAAAAGGACGATGCGCTTGGCCAACATGACTACTTCATCCATATTTAAGGGGTCGAGCCACCTCGTCCACTCTTTCATTCCAGAACAAACCACAACACGCGAACTCGACTCCCAACTAGATATAAGAATTTTCAGTCTGCATCTTCGTTAACTCGGAAATATCAAAGATACTTTCTTGAAACTACCACAATTTTGGCTACGAACAAGATTACGAGCAAAATCTTTCAACGTTAAAAAAATAACGCGCCGATAGAAGGCAGCACTAAAAGAGAAATCCACGAAATCAAAACCGGTTTATACAGCTACCAATTAAACCACCATACAAGGGCACTACTAACCAGTCCCATGGGCCACTACCAGCCAGTCCCATCCGGGGAGAGTAGATCATATTCTACGCGAGCTGTCACACCCTAACTGGTTCACCTCAGTTTCTACCTTTAAGCGCAAAACAACAGCGTGTGAAATCCTAAATGTCATGGTTGAGGGGTACTAGTAACAGCACCCTGCTGGTAAAACCGCTCAGTCAGGTCTGCCGACTCGGTGTCTCGGATTTTCAACACTACATCAAATTCACACAAATCTGTAACGATCGCAGCTGTAACACGCTCATTCGTTAGGGTTCTCCCATCTTCGTTGGGATTGCTGGCGATGACTATATAGGTCAGACGACATCAATTCTAATAGACCATAAGGCTATTCCGTGATCAGAGCAGTCACAACGAAATACAACCGAAGGATAGGGTTATAATATTATATGGCTACCAAAACACCAACAGTAACAATTATGGAATATAGCAGTCGCTCCAAATTTTAAGAAATCCCGTCATCACGTCTTTCTACTTATAACCTTTCATTCTACGGCGATGTTCTAGACTAATTTTGATTCGAGAAGTCCACTATTGATCTAACAGAAACTGCATTGAATTTTAGCTAATGGTAAAAACAGGACAATATTCGAAGTATCCCAGAGCTGGATAATGATATATCATTTGGTTTGCGACTAGAATAGTAGAGTGCAAACCTTCCCAGCATTCTTAAAATTCATTTCAGAGATAACTTCTGTGGCAACTACACAAGCACCAGCAAAAACAGCACATACGGAGCAGCAGCAACCTAAACAGTTGACAATAGCAGTAGCAGCAACAGCTGGTGCTGTCTGTCTGTACTGGTGCATGAAGGTTAGCGGGAGCCTGGCGGTTGCAGTCAGCCTCTGTTTACAAGTAGCCCAACGCAGCCACCACTCACCCGATTCTCCCCTCTAATTACCTGACGCTATCATGAACAACCCTTATCCTGATGTTATCATGAGCAACCCTCATGCATGACTAAACGAGAGCCATACATGGGTGTATAAAAAATCCTAAAGAAATTTTCTTACACATGTAAGCCAAAAAACCATGTATAAAAATTACAAACTGCCCTTTGATTAACTAGAAAAATCAAGCAATGCTAATTTCGGCTGCTCTCCCTTCAATCAATCTCCCATACCAATTCCCACTTTGCCTCTCCCTTTCTGGTCTTTGAAATACCTTTTCCTCGAGACATCCCCCCAAAAAACAGAACCGACCGCCGTAGACTGCACGGTCAGTAATTCCACTATGCTCGTGTTACAAGGATGAAACCTATTACTCATTTTCCTAATTTCATGCTGTCTTTGAGCATATGCTTTTCCACTGGGGGTTACAGGACTATACAAAATATTCAAGGAACTTTAAAAAGGTTCAGGTTAGTCAAACAATCTATGGTTCGATTTTGGTTAAAATCTAACAAGCGATGGCTCGATGTAGTTTACTTAACAGCTTATATCCTACTATACCTTTCACGGAAAAATACTAGCAAACAGACCACAAAAACTTAATTCATAGGGTCGGTGAAACCCCGGGTACAAGCAAGTGGGAAGAGTCACTATATTACCTCGAAACAAAATATGTTATTTCAATAATAATGGGAGGGCCGGTTGGCAACAGATAACAGTGTTTCTACAGGGTAAGCATATATTACAGCTAAGAATATCTTTCAAACTTACTGTAAACAGTATTACTCTACTTTTCAATTACCTGCAGTTCTAAAAGTAAAAGAGACGAATGCAACATAGCGTGTTGTGTGGCGTGACGTACGTAAGAATAGCGTGTGGTGTGTTGCATGTGCGTGGGCTAATTAATGAGTTGCCTATCTTCCCCCTTCACTAAATGGCCTTCACATGACCTACGTAATGGGAGGTAACGAGCCTAGACGACAGGAACCTCAAGATTGCATTCAAGTACGAAATTATACCAGATGCACGCAGCCACACCGCTAACCGACTCCTCCAAGTTGGCAACAGTGGATCCCCGACCCCACACACAACAACACTGCCACAATTTCTTATTTTTATTTTGAATGTCAAAGATCTGTTCATAGTTTACTCCCACTTAAAAGGTACACGGACATGCAGTACGTAAACCTAGACCCTTAATATTACCACAGCTAATCAAAGAGGATGCAACTACGTCTCCACAAGGGAATAGTACACCGTATTTGCGAGGATCTTTTCAACCCAAAACCCTTATACATTTATCGTACGCTAAAACCTACGTACACAAGAACTAAAGCACTAAAAAGTTTTATTCTTCCGCACAACAAAATCGAAGTTCTTAAATTGAACCCTAAAGTGCCTTTAATCACGGTCTTATTTAGAATGAAATCAACTATGCGTATCGCATATAACGAACTATGAAGGGTATGTTTCAAAGACACACTGGACTCGCTGCCCCTGGTTCTAAAGTGTACTGGAAAATCTCTCTTACCCGGAAACATTTTTGAAGCAAATTTTCAAGTACCCGGAAATATTTTCGAAGTAAATTTTCAAGTTTTGCAAAACATTGCAATCTGGGAAGAGTCTTTAAAAGAAATAGCCACGCAAAATGAGAAAGCTACATGAACAACATCATGGAAACTTACGCTGCAAGCGTAAAACAACGTAGATGTGACCGTGCTGAGTCGCATTCACTAACGCAGTCGGAAGTCTCCACACGCAGGACATTGGTTCAAACACACAGTCGGTACTAATACTAGGTACCCTATAAGCAATAATGTAGTAAAAAATCATAAACGTATCGGTAAAGCACTGCGTAACTACAATCTAAAGCTACGATGCTGTATTTCAGTCACTACGAGCTAAGCACATACTAAAAAGTTTCCATTTTCCTCAAAATCATATGGACATTCCTTACCCATCCTACGGGTCTAAGGCAAGCGAGACATTTAAAAAATAAAAAGCCTCAATCATCAGGGGCGGTTACTGGCAACTTTAAATCGACATTAAAAAAAAAAGTTTGACGAAGCGTTGAATAACTTTAAATCTTGAAATGAATGATGCCGAACTTCGAGCAGACAAAAAAGAAAAAGTCATAGGTCAGAGGATCTGTTCGAGTTAGCGAGTAACAATTTTTAGGAAAACTGCCCAGCTTGTTACCCACATGCAACCTCGCCGTGGTCTCACGCCCGTCGTGCCGACTGTGTTGTGTCGTCAGCCGAAGTAATCATTCGTGGAACACGATCTTCCTGTACATTCAGATTTGCTCCGAGCGTCCCTGGGCGACGCAGTGTATACATCCCGCCGCAAAACCGCAGCCTCACACACATATCATGGCTCTTCCTTCCTATTGTCACGCTGCCATCGATTAGTCCGTTCAATTATCGACCGATGACAATTCTCATCTCGTACATATTGTCCAATTCCACAGTTCTCTAACGGTTGTTTAACTAGAGTTAATCCAATTCAATATATTTTATCTAAGCACAATGATACGCTACACAAAAAGAAATCAAAATAGGCTAGAAATAATGCAATGCACACCATATACCTATAGAAGTGCCAGTTTGTCCATGGTAAAAGCCTAGATTTAACAAAGTGGACTTTTAGACCCTATTAGAATTAGCTCGAACGCTAATTAAAGTAATGGGCAAGACAATTTTTGTAGTTCTTTCACTGCACATGTGGAAATACAGTTGGCATTTCATAAACTTGTCAAAACCACCACACACACACACACACACACACACCGTTACACTTGGCATTTAGCTTTATCTGCATAATCAGGTACATGGACAGATAACAGGAGGCCCGATGGTCCAGAACGAGGCTACTTGAAGGACAATTGGTGTCCTGAAGTTATAATCTTACTTGTGGTAGAAACAGGAAGCTATATCAAGGATGGCAATAAATAAGCGGTCATGATATAGCAAAATACGATTCGTTATGCTTGGAAGCTCTCGAGCAGTAGCATCCAGCGAAAGCAACAATGTACGAGGAAGGAGATTCTCAGAGATTTAAGGCCGGAATATTTACTCGCCTGAGAGAGAGTTAGCAAGGGACGAAGCTCGTTCCCGGAATATACAGATCTCAAAGTATACACGAGTACCCAATGCGAATAATTTTTTTTGTTAAATCTATCTTACTGATTTTCAAGTGTTCATACTACGTACGAATCATTCAAATGTAATACCAAAGATAAGTCGACAGTTACGAAAAAGTCATGACCTCTTACAGTGTCCTTATTTTGAGACTACATGATACACAATCTTAAGTTTGACGACATTGTTATATCTCCCAAATAATCAGGTCATGCAATGAGTAATTAGGATAAAACTGCTGGACCACTGTTGAATGAAAGAAATTATTATAAAAAATTCTTGCTGTCGAGACAGTATTTGTACACACTTTCACAACCACTTACCTAGGCACTGGCTGAAGAGTTGTGTGTTCCAAATAATATTATAGTCTTGCAGAATATCGACTGCAGAATCGCGTGTACAGCATAAGCGATAGACAACTCGCACCTTCAACAGCCAATCTGACGTATGACATTTGTAGGTAGTGTTTACGACCGTAAAATCATGACAATGGAACGGCGGTTTGTTTTGGCTAAGGCGCAGCTGTGTTGACTATGGTATATCCCTCAGCTCTCACGCAAAACTATTCTGCGAAAAGTTGGCTTAAGCCTGGACAAGATAGGCTAGGTTAAGTTAGGTTAAGCCTGGCTATGATAGGTTAGGGTAGGCAAGGTAATCATTGGACTCGTAACCTTTGGAGAGTAACACAGTAGCAACCTCGGTGCAAAGAAAATGACAGTCCAAGAGATCGTCAGGAAATGATAGAAAAAAAAAAAAGTCGAATAAAAATATCTTGCCACACTTACTGGCCTCCTCCTTTTACCAACATGTCCCATGGGCTGTAACAATATAAAATCTAAACACTTTATCAAACAGACAGATCCAAATATATAAAAAAAAAAAAAACCGCAACTTATTACGATTCCTTAAACACAACCAGCTGATAAAATTTGAAGATGGGGTCTTTTTAGCAACCAGATGCCAGAACTACTTGTGCCGGCCCCGCCTAGTTTCACTCAAGCGGCTGCTGCGGACTACACTCTCAAACGTCCAGAAATCCTTTCCGCATGTGAACACGTTACACTTTCCTCTCTCAAGGTCAAGGTTAGAAGGCACACTGACTGACTGGCAGTTTCGGAGTCTCGCCGGACTGCGAAGTCGAAGTTACCTCCCGAAGTAACTCGGACGTCAGAATGGCGTTCCTCTTGCCCCTACTGTCTGCTTGTTAAATTGAAGGCGAAATATTTACAGGAACCTTTTTTATATATATTTGGAAGTGTATTAGTAGGCTAATAACGTTGCGGACGCGCGCGCGGTGGGAATACTCTCGGTACTTTTATTTTGTAATAGTTCGGACGATTAGACATCGTTGCAAGTAACCACATCATCTACAGAGACCTTGCCAGTCCAAACCACAACTGCTATTACCCAGAAACCTTCCATCTGGTCCTCCACACCTACGCCATATGTCGTGTACAATATGAACCACACGCTACTTACCCCAAGTACAAAATCCCTACAAGGGGAATTGCGCACTTAAACGAGCACAGGCTGGGATTATATTTGCACAATTGAGGCCTCCAGCTCCTTTAGTGGACCCTGTCTGTACAAAAACCAGACCCTCATGCACCACTCGCCCGTCCAGTCTCCCCACACCAAACAATTCAGTGTTTTGAGTCCTTCCCACTTTGACATTTTCCTTTATCTTCTCAATCGTGGACATGACAAATCTCATCTTAAAGCGTACGATATAAGAATACAAAATGTCCACACAAATCTATGCCTTGAGAAACGTTCGAGTCAGAATTTTAGTCAATTATTGTATACACTGCTTGAGTAGTATCTTCGGACATAGTTCACTGAACTACAAACGGAGTTCTTAGCGGCGATGCCTTTCGTCGTTTGCCAAAGGTAGGCGGCAAGGCAAACTTAACTGTAGACGATACTCAGTGCTGCCTAACCTTGAAGGATACAAACAAACAACTGTGCACACACACACAAAGTTAATACCCATGACTAACAAAAAGTTCTACAATAAACTTTCCGACAAGTTCAAAGGTAAAGAGTGGTCTTGATGCATTGAATTTCGTAAATCTACTAAGCTTAACACATGCATAATATCTAAACCACAGTGTACAAAAAGTGTAATCTTTTATTGAAAAAATAACTACAATACTGTTTACACAAAATATTGAACAAGCTCAAAATGAGATCATCCCAACTGTACACTTGGATGTTTTGGCATCACACAGTACGCAACGTAAACACTAATTTTCTACCAGACTAAAACAGAGATTTACGCCCAGTGACTATTTTCTTTACGCAATATACACCAAATTATTAATCCTGACAAGCAGAAGCGTTCAACGCTGAGGCTTTGATAGTTCTTACATCAACTTTATATATATCTATCAAATCCAATGCTAATCCCACCTTTGAATCTGCAAATTCAACCGTTATACCCGTTGCTTTAAACAATGTTTAAGAGACCAATTACAATGAGCAGCAAATCGATCGTAAGAATGCTATACGCCACGTAGTAACGGCAAACTACATTGTTACGAGCCTCAAGAACAATATCGTCATATGGGCAAGACGAAAACGTATATTTGCAAGCGATGGATGCAAGCGGGGAAACCTTAAGGTTACTACATGGTCCAGCACGAACACAACACCAGCTCTTCCTCCCAACCCCTCGAATGTAATGTTCCCACAATACACTCAGGGAGACTCAAACACCGTAAAAAAGAGACTTACACCATCAAAAGATGGTACGTCCTCTTGGTCAAACATGATACAGGCGATGTCTGTGACGAGAATTAATTATTCCCTCGGAGTAGCAAAAGATTTATAGAAAACGCAACAGGAAAACTTAAACGTACGAGGGTATTCTTCGCCGAACACAATCTCTGATGATCGCAAGGTGATTGGTATCCTGACATTATATAAAATGGAGAAAATCTTAAGTGTTACCGCTATGTTAAATCTGGCAATATTATAACTGGATAGTGGCTGATTCATTCTATACGTGTCTTCGTAGAAGCTTTGAATACAGAAATGTCATTGCGGTGGTAGTACAAGTATACGATTTGTGAATGCGTGTGTTACTAACACACTGAATAATAAGACACGACACAATGTATTTTTCACCATCTTCGTAAAGAGACATGAAATTCTACGTTCTTTTCCTGACAATCTTATCTAACGTCAATCTAATGTCAGCGGAATAATTCCTTTAATGATGTGGTTTAATCCTGAGCATCAGGAACAAAATAATAATCCGTCTTATACGTACACGAGTAACATTTTGCGACATACTGGTCTTGGCAACTGCCAAAAACAAAAATTTTGAATAATCAACATTATGCAACTAGGACATTGCTTCACCCAAGTAATGAAGCAGGTTTGTGGATCAGTGTTTGATATTTAGGTTGGAAAGTGAACTCAAATGTTGAATCTGCTATCTTTCAATATTTCTGATGTCCTGATTTGAAAAAAAAAAAATTCCTGGGAAAGAAAAAAACCATAATCCTGGAAATTCAAGTTAATGAAAGGACAAGGATCTATGCATAAATTTCATGCATATCACACGAGTGTTTAATTCATAAGTTATTAATCAATGCACAGGGGAAAAATTCTTAAGAACAGAGCAATGAATTTTCCCTTTCACAATTCAAGCAGCAACGGTAGCCATACGCCAAAAGAATCATACATTTTCTCAAAAACAAACCGGTTTTATTTTTTTCTTTCCGATATGATAAATGAATTGCCTGGTGTCAGTATTCTACACCTCGCTGACCACACTCTTAAAATCATGACTGGGAAAGGTCTGACTAGCCAACCTTAGAACATAGTTCTTTGACATATGAGTCTTGGAAAAAAAAAAAAATATATTGTGGAAGCGCTAGAGCACCGAATAGAGCAGTCCTTGTTAGACATTCTGAATTCCAGAATCCTCGTAGAGCTTCTCTGGATTTATGAGTCGCTGTCAGCTGTGTGGATCGTGTCGGTTATTTGGGATAGGATTTGCCAGAAGCAGAAGTGCCGTCAAGTTACAGCCACCATCAGAAAAAAATCATGAACACCTTCAGGTGTTACAATAATTCCAAGATCACTTCCAGAATACGTATGAACAACGTCTCTGGAATTATGAAATAGATTCCGAAAACATCCTAAAGCAGCTGTTTATTCTGGTACGAAAATGCAAGGAATGAGCTTTTTACTTCTACACATCAGAATAACTTTTAGCTTAAGATACTTGGTTACTTCAACTGGTCCCTATATTCATACAGATATGATGCTGAATTCTGTGGTTACGTTTTGCTTAAAGCTACAAATATCATCCCTTAAACGCAAAAATGACAAAATTCTCCAAGGCTCAATTTAAGTAGACTGCATAAACATTTACATATTCAACGATTCGACAATTTACGACAAAAAAAGAATTGTCAATTCTCCAGTCCCATCACTTGCCAAAATTACCTACCATCGCTATCTTTAACCCTTCTATAAATTACATATATATTTCTGACTCTACTTCCCTCAAAAGTAAAAGCTTAAGGTCATCCTAACCACACACACTCTTCCCCGCCTCTGTGCGCGAGTTGTGCTCTTTACAAGTTCACTACACAAACCCCACCTACCGCGCGCAGCTAAACAATCCGAGCCTTCAGTAATACGATACATACCAGGGAAGTCGAAGCTTTTCAGACTTTTCTGAAGATACTGACAAACCAACACCAACATGGTGTACACTGTACTTACCACCAGACCTTCGGTGCAGCACTTAATTACCCATCCCTTAACCACAATATAATGGCAAAGGTTACTCCCAAGAAGCTTCGTGTCCCCCCTGGGCGAGTTCCCAGAACTGTTCTTAACCCAGTCGACTTGCTGTTTGATTGGAAGATATTGTATACCAATGCAAAACTGCGGCCTCCAATGCTACCAGCGGGTACCTGAACTTCACTGAACAACGAAGTTGGCAAGTCAACAAATGACAGACGGGCTGCTTATCAAGTGCTTAACACCTATTAATTCATCCAAAGTTAAATGCGCGTCCAGAATACAGCAAAAGGCCAACCGAAATCGGTACCATTACACGTTCCTAAATATACATACATACCTTAGGTCATTGCAAACTGCTGACTGACAAAAGTTTCAAGACCCAGCCAGTTCTTATACCGTGGTCATTACTAGCTAACGTATTGTGCATACTACATGACATCCTCTTGAACTTTGAAATAAAGCTTTCTACTCCTTGAAAACGCGAGTCCCATAAGAATATAGGAATGACATTGCAATTAAAGGGAATTCGATATCTCAAAAGTTTACCGAAATTCATTACATTACGAACTATTGGTGACGCTTTGAAATTTTTTTGTACATGCAATTACTGTAATCACGTAGATTATCTGGGATATTTATGGACTTAAGTGCACACCCACACAATAATACGAACTTCCATGTTACGAATATTCAGACAGGATTGCTTTCAACTCTTCCGAAAGGTTAGGCTGTTAAAGCAACCAAGCTCAAAACATGGCTTTCGAAGGCACCAGTTAACATGACTAAATGCTGATTGCATAACAGACTTACAATAGGAAAAAAAAGAAAATAAAAGTCAATGGAACCCGTTTCCAAGAGCAGCCTGTTCGAATAAGTAGGTCAATTCTGATATCAAGTTGCCAGAATCACAACGTTTGGGGAACCGCCACAATAAACGACCGCTCGCTGCAGCGTCTCGCACACTTGGAAGGCGAAACCTAACTTTTTCCAGAGATTTAGTATATAAACAAGACGGACTAGCATGTCTCAGTTACTAGCACGTCCAATCCCGTGGCTAAGCTACAGTTATTATAATAAAACGCTGCAAAAGACTATAACGAACAGTAGCATAAATCTCATGCTTTTACTTCGGTCAGTTAGGAAACTGCTATTTGACAGGCTGTCAGGGAATTTTATAATCTATAATCTTTGTCTAAAGTCTATAATCTTCCAGATAGACTAGACCTTTATAGTAGAGTCCAAAATGCCATTGACATACCTCCTCCCCCCACCCCCACACACACTGAGCAAATAAGCTTCGCTTTATATCAAAATTGAAGAGAGGATAAGGTAAGGGACGAGTGCGTGGGAATCAAAAGACAACCAAGACGAAACTTTCGCAAATAGCCCTGATTAATCGGGAGGCGACTAAACCTGTTGCAAATGCGTTTATACCTAACCAGTACGGAACTGAATTGGATTATACAATTCAAGCTTATAAGCCAAGCACTCTAGCATCTTGCTTAACCAGTATAGTTAGTGCACTATGAAGAAAAAAAAATCTTTAGAATACTAAATTTCGTTTCTGAAGTACATCTTACCGAAAAACAAAGCCAACTCGACAAAGTCAGCGGTCACTGAAAGAAAACGAAAAATGGCCCAGAGAGAAAGCAAAATCAGATACCAATTTGAAAAAAAAAAAAAATAGTTAACCCCACCCAAGTCCTCGTCGCCTTTGACCTTCTGACCAAAATGTCATGATCTTGGAGGTCAAATGTCAAGTCTCCAGGTTGACGACGCCCATTCGAAAGACGTGTTTTGGGGGGGAGGGGGAGGCAAAGGCGTATTCAATGTCTCACTTGTTAACAAAAGTTAAAGATCAGTCAACTGAATCCAACTATCATTTTTTATTACATTATAAACTTGTATCAAATTTGATTTTTTTCCCAAATGGCATCAGACTATTAAACCAATTACAAAATATTTCTTGTAACATTCCACCATATCAATACTAACAATAACTGAAGCAAGTTCACCTAAGCTAACATACACAAGTAAACATTTAAAGCAAAAATCAGCTGGCACAGCACACACGAAATCACCTATTACTTTCATATGTATTTTTTTTTTTCATCGTAGCAGAGATGCCACGGGCAATTAAATCCCTAATCAATGAGGGAGTCATTCTCGTCTATATATAAGACACACAAAATCAAAATCAATAAAAACTACGCACCCCCCTCTTATTTCTACAAAATGAAACCCTAAATAAAGCAAACGATGCATCACAAACTAGCTTCAATCTGAAAACAACAATTGCGTCAGTTAAAGAACTTCTCCATGTTCAAAGCTGTCCTGGTGCTTTGCTTTCCCAAAATAAGCAGCTTTCCTTTAACTTGTACGTTTCTGTACTAATAGATGAGTGGAAATTAACGCACTTTTTCGTTCAATGTGCGAATGTATATGTTATCTGTTCGATACAATGTATCTGAAGTCACGTATATAACTTACAACTATGAACCACAAAGATTGAACAACAAAAATATCGTTTTCAAGGTGACCAACAAATTGTAATTGATAAATTTCACAAAAAGTAAATAAATCTAAAAAAGTAAATTCTTGGTTCACAGGTAAATACTGAAAAACGTCATGTTTGAGTTCGCTTAAATAGAATGTCCGTGGCATTATTTCACGGGCCAAGTTCACGACGACCCACCAAACCTTCGAGGACGTCAACAACTCTCCACAAGGAACCAGCCTAAGCAATTTCCCCAACTTCTTAGAAGTAAATAATTTTCAATGTTGGACATAATTCACGTCATACGATAAATTCCTACAATTTTCAGATTGTGTGGTAAAAATTACTATCGTAACTATGTTTTTCTACAAATTCTGCACATCAAAATTGCCACAGCGAGCTTAAATATATATAAAATTAGAAGTTTTTTTCACATCCTCGTGTTTTTTTTTTTTTTTCGTTTCTAAGTTACATTATAAAAATTGGGAAGAGCACAACAAAATCAACGAAAACAAACTTGAGGAATATACCCGACTTATCTTCAGAATCTGAGAATAAGTTCGACCCATGGGGAGGAGTTGGACATTCTGCATTTCAAACTTATAACTGGAAAACAATCTGGCCAACAACATTCCTACATCATATCAAAGCATTTACTTCTATAACCAAATCTTTGTTCTTATACCAGATAGACTTTGCCCTAAAGATAAATTGTCACCTTACCATTACAGAGACCACAAATTTTGCCAAAAGAGCCTACCAACCTTTTCTAATCCCTGAAACCCAACCAACACAATCATGATCTAATCAAATTATAATCAGTCGCGGGCACCTCCCGCCCAGGCAGAATTAGGGCGCACGGCTCCCTCCTCATCCAACCACGCCCTAGACGGCTGTCCAAGGAGCTGGGATCGATGATTTCCCATGGTTAAGGGTGATGAAAGTGCTGGGCCCTTACCACCTGGTGACGCAGGATCAAGCAGTCATTCACATAATTAAGATTTAATGCACGAAAATTCTTGCAACCACGCACGCGCCAAAAGCCTAATAAGTAGTGAAAGCATTTGCATCATCAGACTTGCCTTGAACACCTGAAGATGTAAAGGATTTGTGACTAATGGCTGTCAAGTGTATATTGACAATCTGAATGATCTTGGCAGTTGACAGTCCTCAAGCCTAACGAACCCGAAGTGTTCAAGATGTGTATTGGTATTCATAGGCTTCAAAATCCTTGGCAACCAACAACACGAAAAACAGATATGGAGACGAGAGAGGATAGTGCCATGCAGGGTAGCTTCTGACGAGTCTCAGTAAATAGCCGTATCTCAAACAGAAAATCGAGCAGTCAGACCAAGATCCGACATATATAACCTAGCAACCTAACCTAGAAATACCTAACCCTCAGTATTTCGCTGTATTTCCAAACTTCTCGTTCACAGCACTCCCAAGAATTCCCTCCCCAATTCTTCCGTTCCAACGCAGCCACCGCCACTCCGGTCAAGTCAATATCATATCCGAAAGTTTTTCTCCGGCCTCCCAAACCACACCCTATCTTCATCATTCTACCCTTCATTTATCCATTTCCCACGCTGCTATTTCCCCCCCTTTCTCTGACTTGGCAACCCATCCCAACAAAACTCGTACTTCGAACTGGAGCTAGTTTTAAACACACTCTCAAGCTCGATACAATAATCTTCGAAAGGCAATTCAGAAATTATTTCTACAATTTACTGCACTGAAGTTACATTTACCAGACACCATACGGCGCACAGTGGTTTGGCGTCCTACTTAACCCGCCTGATAACTTAGGCTAATAAGGTACTCGACCCGGATATACATTTTTCTCTACACAGGACGACTGGGTAGGAGAGGAATATCAAACACTGTTTGGCCACGTTAAATTTGGTACCAATGGGTACGAAATCCTTTTATCAAATTTACTGCAGCGTCAACCGATTCCCGGTGGGGGGGGGGGGG
>JAUUEF010164535.1:0-13974 GCA_032361405.1 Panulirus homarus | reverse complement strand
AGGGTGTTCCCAGCATAGATACTCTCCTGCTAAGATTGTTCATAGCACAGCTATTCTCCTTCTGAGGGTGTTCATAGCGCAGCTACTCTCTTGCTGAGGGTGTTCCCAGCACAGATACTCTCCTGCTGAGGGTGTTCAGAGCACAGCTACTCTCCTGCCGAGGGTGTTCCCATCACCATTACTCTCCTGCTGAGGGTGTTTCCAGCACAGCTACTCTCCTGCTGAGATTATTAATAGCACAGCTACTCAACTGCTGAGGGTGTTCTCAGCACAGCTACTCTCCTGTTGAGGGTGTTCCCAGCACCGCTACTATATTGCTGCAGGTGTTCCTAGCACTGTTACATCTCCTGCTGAGGGTGTTTCCATCAAGGACACTCTAATGCTGAGGGTGTTCTTAGCACTTTCCCTCTCCTACTGAGAGTTTGGAGCATCGCTGATCTCCTGCTGAGGAAACGAGTGTGTCCTCTCAACATGACATTTTGATCAATGCTAGTTGTTCAGGGAGTTGAATGTCTTTTCCATATCATTGTAAAGATGAATTCTTAAATAGATATGAAAATGTAGAATATTCACATTTAAGACCTATTCATGGTAACTACATTGGAGCTAAATTCTACCAGAATCTTGAAAAATCACAATTTTCACAGGAAGAGGCCTTTTCCATATGAAATTGGTGTAAAATTTTGGGTAACAGCAGTAAATTTTTCCAATTTGAAATTTATGATGGTTGATTGGGGTAATCACAGATGTTGATCTTAATGATCAAATGAAATTTTGTATGTGTACAGCTTCAAAATTACTGTTAGAGTGTATTGTTGCTGAGTTCTGGCAACAATAGTTTTGACCAATTCATATTTACCATTATCTAATGCACGTGTTGAAAGAATGTATACAGAGGCTACAATAGTAAAAACAAAATTTAGAAAAAAAATGGCATGTTGGCTCATCTTGATCAATTAATCTAATGTTTGCATTCATAGTAACTTTATCAACATTACCATCTACAGTTTCTTTGATAAAGAAATTGAAATAATTGAAATTTTGTCAAGACTTTTGATATAATAATCTACATGTAGGTTAGTCTTTTATTCAAAACCAGTTTTGCTTTCCTCGGTTTAACTTTGTTCATTGTGTGCATGTGTGTGTTTGTTGATTCTTGAATGAGGTTGGAATGTTATTTCATATATTTAATGGCATAACATGCATCTAAATTTATATTTCAATGAATAATGTACTTTAAGATTTTATGTTTTAGATTTCCTTTTTGCCTAGAGGTTTGCCAAACATTTTGCCATTTTTCAAAATCTTATGCCAAAAGCTGCCTTAGGCATACATTGATGTTCATTTGGCAGTCTCTAGTTCTGAGATTACTAAAAAGAAAACCAAATCTTTATCACAAAGATAATGCCTAAGAAACTGTTATTGCACGAATATCTTTACTGTTAGTTGTGGAATCGCTTATATTTTTCATCAAAAGAGTATTTTTGAGTACATGATATATAGGATAATGAAAGAAAACAAGATGAAAAATTCTATATATAATACATGAAGATATATTACAATTATCATATAATATATATCACAATATACAGAGAAACACAACCAGTGTTTATGTGGCACAGCACGGGTCTGTCTTCCTTCACTCACGCACACACACAAACACACGTCACAGAACACCTGATAACGGTATATAACCTGTCCCATTCATGGTCATGTATCACCTGATAGTAGTGAGCAACTTAAGAAAAAATTGCAGTTTCATTCCCCACTTGGGTAACACAGTTCTAACTGTTGTGTAGTTACAGGTCTGTCCATTATCTTAACCTGAAGGCACTAGTGGTACATATTTCACTACACTTTTCATACTCCCTTGTTACAACATTCAACTCGTGGAGGTTCTTGACATAAATCCTTTCCATTCATAGATCCCTCAACATACAAGCTCTCCACTCATACCCATACTTACAGAATTCCATACATAAATATATTTTACTCTCACTTTAACCAGATATGACAATCTTTTCCTTTTAGAAAAAAAATCTGAAAATGTCTTTTACATACACACAAGTATCTTATAAAATGCAACTATTCCTGAAGTCCATCATCTTAGTCCTCAAGGTCTCTCAGCTAGTAATACTTCATCAGCATCTGCAATGTTGCATGCACTCTCATAATCATATAAATAACCAATATACATTTATAAGACATGCACGAAAAGACAGTAAAAAATCTTACTTCATTTCAAATAACTGACAAAGAATGTGACACAATGTATACAGTTCTATTGCTGACAGAAATCATGATGTATATGCTCAACAAAATGTCAATTTAGATACAAGAATAATTTTCATATGAAGTAACCATATGATATGGATAACTCTTTACACAGAATAGTAATCAAAATGTTTGCAAGAGCATAGTAACATTTGACACTACCAAACTGAATTTAAAATATTGTGTACCTATCATACAATTCAATACAAGTGAACTGATCAATAGATTTTTCTTTAATGGATCATATGAATGTTGCAGACCTAGGTGAAACAGATAATGTTTCCATCATACCACCTAAACAAATCCAGACACATTTTTTTTCTTTTACCTAAACCAGTTAACTTCAAAACACTGAAGCAGTTCCATGTTTTGCTCACTGTTTGAAATATTTTGAGTAGACCAACAGGTTAAGGAACAGGTTTTGTAATGCTTTGGCACCGACAGATGTCCCTGGATCCTCATCTCCCAACACAATGATATGGCATCGCACACTTGGCACTCTTACTTGGCAAAGAAAGAGGGATCAGAGACACCCCCCACCCCCCACCACACATTCTCCAAGCACACATGATCCACTTAAATACACACTATTTACAGGGATACACAGCACTGAGAACACATTGTACAGTTGGAGAAATGTCCTCACAAAGTTCCTGTATGTTGGTGTTGCTCAGTACAGTTGGGTAAATGCTAGCAAGACGAAGATTGCTGAGCATGGTGAGAAAACTGCTTATGGCTCTTGGCTTTACTCCAGGCTGATGGATGTTTCCCAGGTCGTTTACATGTTTTGGTCTTTACTTCTGAAGCTTCATCTGACTGGTCATTTTCTGAGGGCTCAGTAGTACCTAATAACTGTTCCATGTATTCTGCAATCTCAGAAGATCCAATACGTGCACCCACTGACCCAACGGTCATGGGTTCATCATGTTCATAGGCAGGATTGAAAGCAGCATAGGTGTTGAGTTCAGCGACTGTATGAAGGATTGGCTCGTCAGAGCGAGTTGAAATACCAGCCATTCCAGGTGATGGTAATGTGCCTATGGTGTCTTGTTCTCTCTCTGCACTCCCAACACCAGCACCTCCTTTGAGGTCATAATAACTTCGGCTCTGGGATGATGATGACACAGGTCCACTGAGGTCTCCCTGCTTGTTGGCTCCATTATTTCTTGATGGAGAATAACCAGAGTAATGAGAATCTGTCATGGAGCGACCATCACCTTCATCACGTCTGCTCAACTCTGACACCATGCTAGACTGAGGCAGACCTGCTGAGGTGTCTATACTGACACCAATATTTGAAACTTGTGGATGTGCTGACACCCATGGCTTGGGACCAAATCTCTTGGGTGGGATAGGTGGTGGTTTAGGTTTAAAGTCAGGTTTGGGGGGCAGTGCTAGTTGGTTGTCATCAGCAAGAGACAGTTTGTCAAAGTTTCCAAAACTGTCCTCTGAAGCAGACTTGCTCTCAGCATCTGCATGATCAGCCGAGACAATAGGCTGGGCAGCAGACATTAAGAGCTTTGAGAGAGGGGGAGCTAAGCCAAGACCTAAGTTCCTCTCATGGTAAACATCACTTATAGGCATCTCCCTGTTGAGACGTGACATTTGCGTGGCAATGATGTGGTCCTGGATACTCTTGTGACCCATATGACTCATCTTCATAGACATCTCATCACCAGATCGATAGTTATACAGTGAGTCGTTTTCATGGATCGTTGCTGCATGGTTGGTGCGTGGACGCAACAGCTTACCTATTGAGGAGTCCAGCTGCACCTCAGGCATCTTCCTTGCCTGCACAACCTGTCGAGTCTCAGTGGCCTCTGATGTAGTTGTGGAAGCAACTGTGGTGCCAGAACTGGAGGCCTGACCCTCAGCAACCTCGGCAGATAATTCACGTTCACTGCTACGATCCCGGCGCCCACGAGCTCCACCAAGCGTGGGACGACCTACCTCTGTACGGACGCTGAGGCGGTCTAAGGTGTCCATGGTGGCACTTTTACTTAGTTTAAGGGTGGCGGCGCTGCCCACTGTTGTGTATACGCTTCTAACTGTGCCTGTTCTTCTTGGCCCAAAGTCTGAGTCTGAACTTTGAGATTCAAATCCTGAAGAGGCTTGAGAGTTGCTCTTGTTGATGGAAACATACTGGGGTCGCATGAAGCCAGCACTAACATCACTCACACGGCTGTGGGCAGATACTGGAGCTTTAGATGTTATGATTGGCTTAGCAAGTGGCTGGCGTCTCACTGTTGCTTGCCCACTCTCCCAGTCAGTCATACTGCTCGTGCTGCTAGAACTGTCTGGTCTCTTGCCACCCCCATCACTTGCAGGAGATCCTGAAGTGTACATGGATCGGATCTTGTTTTGGTGAGCAAGTGTGAGAGAGAGGCGAGGAGAGGGCTGTGGGGACCCAGTGTCACTTGGGGGCCCATGGTTAGAACGGAAACCTTGTGAATACTTGGCTACAGGATCGACAGGTGAGGGTGTGAAAGCTGCATCACTCTCCCGACCCTTCTGCTCACTGGTAGAGGCCCGAGCACCATCTGGTTCCCCACGATTCCGAACATAACTGGAGAAGGCACCACGGCCCAGCAAAAGTGGGACAGTGCGGTGTGGTAGGAGTGGCTGTGATGGGGGAGGTGGTGGTGGAGGGGCAGCTACAGACTCATCCTCATCATCAGAGCTCACTAGTGACTCTAGACTGCTGCTGGAGTCTACACTCAGACTCTTTGGGGCATCTTGGGTGTCTGCAAATTACAAACACAGTAAAGTATGTTGTATAAGGTATATAATACATACAATAACAAACCTTAATTTCCATAATATCAGTGTTATATTCAATCTATTTTGATATGGGATGGGACTGTTATATCATAAATTTCATGTATACATCTTGCAGCTGTAAAAACAGATTCTGGACATTTCTATGTAAACTCAACAATAACTTTAGTAAGTAAATAATGTCATAACCTACAAGTAATTCTACAATCTATTCACAATCCACTCACCAAAGAGAGCTAGGAGGGCCTGGTGGGCAAACTGGATGTTGCGTTTGTTGGCCTGTTTTCCTGTGCGAAGAGTCACTTCATCCCGACCCACCTCCATCAGATCAAAACCTAGTAATTGGGAGAAAGAATAATAATCAATGCACAACCTTTCTTTAGCCATTTTCATTCCTCAGATTTAGTATCATATCTACTATGCAGCTAACATTACCTCAAATCTGTGTGAATAAATTCTCTTTACTGATATTCTGAATTTTCTATTTCAAGCATAAGAGCTGTCATCTATTTCAAAGCATATAACAAAGCCCCATCCTTCTTAACTAATAATGAGTCATTGTCTCTTTCTATACAGTGCTTTGTGCTAGACCTGCCATTTTGGCTAAATCTCACTGTGGGTCCATGGGTACAAATGATTACAGCATTTGTACCAGGAGCAAATGTACAAATTTCTTCAGTACTGTAAGTTTCTTTCTCTTTTCTTTTCCTCCCTTTTTTGCTCTCTCTCAACCTTTGTCTTAAGACTTCTTCAGCATACCTAATGAGGCAAGTAGTTCATGACAGCCATTGACCCTCCAAAGCTTGACATGGACAGGCACCTCGATGGACTCGCTCTCCAAATCTTTAACAGTGAACTGAGTGATGACTGCCCTCATTACCGAGATCACATCTTCGGCATATTCTGGTGAGTCCAGAAGCTTGGAGACGGCTTGTAGAGATGTTTGTGACAAACCTGCAGAAGAACAATGAGGAATGTGAGATGCCCTAAATGATATTGACATTTCTATGGGGGAAAAAGTCAGGTGTGTAGTCAACTAAAAGCTGTTCACATTAGCATGGATGCATAACAGAAGTGAGGTGATCAGGTTATACCACATGTATAAATTGGAAGATTTGTCTTTGCTGTTGGTGAGGTTTTATGTTTCAAGGAAACTTTATCACAGGAACAATGTATCTTAGCAAAACAAGCCAGTGACTTATAAACAATTGAGTTAAAGGAAGGAAACGGATAGATAAAGACCCTTTTTTGTTCAATGACCGAGATGTCTGACCTCTAAAGATTTACTTATTTTTCCATCAATTTCTAACCAAAACTTTGTGAATAACTAAATCCAATTAAATGAAGGTTTTTGTAATGGATCTTCAACAATTTACTCTGCACTGAAAATACAAGTGCAATCTAATATATATAACAAGTGAAATCTAATAATTCTTCTAAAATATTGGTCCCTCTATGAGGTGAGGATAAGTTAAACAGGTAGCATCAGGAACGGACAAATGAACCTTCGAGGGAAGATCCTCTCTGCCTTTTCCTATGTTCCTTCCTCTGGAAAGTGATTATACATAAGGTAGGATTTCCGTCCCCTGTGGTCTAAGTTGCCTTTAATGACATGAATAAGTTGAGTGCTTAGGATTCTTTCACTCTTATCCCGAGGGATGGCTAGTTTATAGAATATATTCACATTAAAGGAAACCTTCTGGTTCACATGACAAATTTTTTGAAAATTCAGCATAATCTGGAAATTGGATATGTGCTTCCGTTTCTCAAGCAACAAATAAAAAGATACTTAGAGTAAAAATTGGGTGTACAGAAGAGAAAATTATTACAATAGAGGAAGCACAGTAAAAACAGCAATAAAACTCTCAAATACTGGAAAAACTGAGGGCATTCATAGAGTGGTCAGCAAGATGGGTAGGGTGGAAATTACTCTGAAGTGGATTTGGAGTGTGTGTCTGAGACCAGACCAAAGCATTAATTTTCCTAACATACAAAGGAAAAGGATTACAGGTAAGCATAAAAATTATGAGAAATAAACAAGTCTCCTTAGCATATTTGGTAAGGTATGCAATAGGAGTCGGTAATCTGTGAAAAGGAAAAATGAAACCCTTGTTGGGGTTAACATGGAAACTTTTAGGAGGGAAGAGGATGAGTTGATCTAATTCAAGCACTTAGAAAGTGCAGGAGAAAGTTTTTAGAGATAGGGGAAGACGGTTTATGCAAAAGTTTTAGAATAAGAAGAGACATACAACAATAAATGCAAAGGTACTTTGGGAAGTTTTGACTTCATGTGGTGTGCATGGAAGGTTGCTGAATGCTGATATGAGATGTGATGGAAGTAGTATGAAAAGTACGAGAAAGTGCTATTATATAAATGTGGTTGTATGTCAAGGTTGTGTGATGTCACAAAGTTAATGAATGCTTCTACAGATGTGGTACTGCATTAAGTAAGAGTGAGGTGGGGGTGACTGTGGTGCAGTTCATGACTATGGAGAAACAGATCCAAAGTTGCCTGAGTTGTTGTTACATGCAAATGACTCTGTGATGACAGTTACATCATACAAAGCACAGGAATAGTAGGTAAGTTTGAAGATTTGTGTACAAAGACAACACTGAAAAAAATATGTGCATAAGGATAAGAAGCAAGTTTTTGATAGGAAACAGAGGTCTTCAGTTTGCATTGTGAAGACTTAGAAGTTCTGTACTAAGAATGGAGTGACAAAAGAAAGACGGATAGAAAAATAAAGATTAAAAACTTATCAGCTGACACATCTTTCCAAACCTCTATCAAAAGTTACCTTGAGGACATTGCTCAATCACTTTGTCCTAAGTATCAAAATGAATCTATCATTAAAAAGAAATATTAAACTATTCCAAACACTCCACATAAAGTTACATCTCAGGGCAAAATGTATAAACTCATATATCATAGTTACAGTTTCAGGAGCAAGCAATTATCAATCAAGTGATCCATAAATCCAAGAGATCATGGGCCATATACATGGTAAGTGCATATTCACACTAAGAATGGTGGATGTATCAGCTTGACACTGCCAGCCTTAATGACCCTTGCAGTTTATGGACCAAAAGACCAAACAATCATCCAACCAACTAAAAGAATCTAAGAGATTACAGGAGCATGTGCCAACAAAGGATGCACCTTGAAGCACACAGAATAGAATCATAAGTTACAACTGAAGTAAAGGAAGTGTTATCCTCCTTACCCAGTAATGCCTGGAGACTGGCAGAACACTGGGTCAACCTCTCGCCTGGGTCACTCTGTGGGAAGAACACACTGCTGGGGATCCCATTGGCTGCTGGCTCAAACCTGAAGCCTACACTCATCAACAGATCCTTCCAACCTGTCACATTTCCCACCTTATTTTCAATGGACTTCTGTGTGGTGTACATGGCATTGCGGTGGCCACGGTGGATACGTTGTAATGACTTCTCTACCTGCAGGGTGTAAATATGTACATCATTACATCTCAGTGAAACAAACATACTATAAATAAAAATCTATTACCTGTTATAAACAGCAAATGAAAAGAAATTTATTGTAGCACAAACTAAAGAAAATGAATTTTGTATATCAAAAAAGTCAGTAAGCTAATACAAAGGCAGTCGTGGCTTTAGTGCATGCATTTCAACAATTTCTCCCACAAGGAATATGCATAGATAGATATATCATCAAGCGTATTTCAAGAAACATAAGAAACATATTCCTCAATGGAATGAAATTTAAGGATTTCTCCAATTTCAATACAAATAAGTAAGCTTTATACTGGCATTAGTGAGTATACTGAAAATATTTCTACTTGTAACAGGAAACACTTGTATGTTTATTTGTATCTGCATGAAGGTGTTCCCAGGCTCTGCCTGCAAGTGGCAATGCCATGAGAAAGAAGTAATTTTTGACAAGGTTGTATTAAATTAGTCTTCTGAGAACTTTTCTACTTTAGAGGAGCCCACCTTCCCATGCTCCCACATAGAGCACTTCAGGAGCCATATAAAAAGGGGTCTTGAGGTTGTGTAACTAACTATATAAATGAGTGGAATTAAACTAATAACTCAGTGACTGTACTGAACAAATTTCTCAACCAAAGATATCAGTAATGAAATCTAAGCTAAATGATCTGAACCACACAAACGTAATAAATGGAAGAGGTTGAACTAGCCTGACAATTACTCAACAATTTTCAATTGCAAACAAACCATCAAAATGGCAAAAATTAGTCCAGTATATGTAGTGATCATCTTAATACAAACCAACTGCACTGCTATTATCGTCTTTTAGTAAAACAAAAAAACACTATTTCTTGAAAGAAATCTTTTGGATATAGTTTCTGCACAGATACAGGAATTTGAGATTATATCTTTAGCTAACATCTTCAAGTGACTGTGTTGTGGTACATAAGATCTTTTGAATAAAAAAAAAGGATAAGATCACATACAAGTGGCTTTGAAACAAACACTCCACTAAACTCTAATGCAAGGGATCTAAAGCTACAGGGTAGGATCAAGTTCCTAACTCAAGTGTCCCAAGACCTCCAACTACCTTTGAAAGAGCAAATGGAAGACTTTGAAGGCTTATACAAGGATTTCAAACCCTTACTCTAGTCTGGAAATTACACACACTGACACTTTAAGCCCAAGATCAGAGCCCAGAACCTGCATAAAATGCCTTCCAACCCAATATTCAGTGCTTCAAAGCTAATCTCTGTCCACTGAAAAACCATTATCAATGCCTGCAAGTATAATCCTCTGTACAAGTAATAAAGAGTCAGTTATTCAGCAACATTTATACAAATACTCTTTCTACTTCTGTCTAATTATAATGAATGATTCCAGAAAACTTTTGAATTCAAACATCAATCAAGGAGAGGTTCTTTGTTACAAACTTAGGTTTCTTCTGCAGTACTCACCAGATGAAGTGTGACTCTAAGTGCATCCCGACACTTGTCTGGTGTCCGCAAAAGTTCACAAAGTGCCTGTCCCATTAACGCAACCTAAAAATAAAGAAGAATTTCAGTAGAGAACAGAAGTGAAAAGTGGTTGAGTTGGAAAGTAATTGAAGAGTAAAGCAAAGTAAAAGGAAAATACAGGGTTTTCACAAGAAATTGAAGATAATGAAGATGAAAATTTTGCTTTAGGTGCCATGAAGAAAAAAAATATAGGACAGGGCTGAAAGGTGAGGTAAAATGTAGTTATCATTTATTCTCACTGTGAGTGGGATGGCAACCACTTCAAATTTGGGGTACACTATATGAATATATCTTTTTTATTTCAATTAAGAACACTGAATGGTATTCTGTATCTGACTTCTATGTTATCAAGAATAAGAAATAAAAATACTGCTGCAGAACATTGTATCTACTACAATGCCAATTATGATAAAAAATCATATATATCCTGAAGACATAGCAACATCCAAATGCTATAAAAGCATAATGAAACAAACATCTGTTCAGGAATTTTGATCACTTTCTAGACACTGTATATGCCCACTATGCAATGCAAACATACTTTATCACTGAATCTACCTTTTTGGATAAAGTTCTGAAGAGTGCATGTATAATGTCTCTCTTAACTTAGATAATATGCAGGTCAATAAGCTTAAAACATTACCTTGTTTGAAAGCTTAACATCAGCACCGATCAGCAGAAAGCCTGCCCAGTTGGCTGGATGAGCAAAGTGCTTTGTTGTCTGAACTGTTTGCTGAGCCTCTGACAAAGCTCGACTCACTCTTGCTCCCTGTGAAGGTATATATGTATATATATGAATATATGTACATTACAAACTGATCAAAAGAAAACAAAAGGAAAATTACAAACCATCTCTGATGTATACATTTGTTTAGCACTGTTGTTCAGGAGGGTCAGATCATATTCATGAAGTTTTTGTCAAAGGGTCAGTAGAGCACAATACTTACCTGAAGAAGAGATGAGTAAAAAGTCCTGAAGAGTATCTTAACTGCAGTATCAGGGACAGGCCACAGGGACACTAAGACACACTGAGCCCCAGCAGCCAACAGCGCTCGAGTGAGGCCCACAACACCATCACTGTTGGCTCTGCCGTGGTGGTCCCGTGTGTGGCAAGATGACACCACCACCAACTTGGCTCGCAGCTTCAGATTCAAGATATCAGCTGCTGTTAGGAGGAATTCAGACAATGCTGGTAGGTCGATGGTGGATGCAATTTCTGAACCCTCATCATCCAGGTGTTCATGAATGGCCTCTGGTTGGGATGAGTGAGACAGCCTTTTTGAAGCACGAGACTCGACAAACTCACCCGGAGAGAGAATCACAGCTGAAAGCTTCCAAGAGACATGGCATGCCAAATGGATACACTCAACTTGGGATATGAGTCTCAAGATAGCTTCTTTGTTGGCACATGCTCCTGTTAGCCCCTTAGTCTGTAACATTTCTGCAACAATGGTGGCTTCCTGCTCAGCATAGGGGATATCCCCCCAGCCCCACTGTTCAGTGACTGTACTTGGTAATTTTGGGTTGCCTATAACAAGTGCAGATGTTTGCTCACCACTGGGTTTGGAGTTCTTTGATCTTTGACTCACTCTTAGGGCACTTATGGAAGGTACAACAAGTAGTGAGTAACGTTCACACAAATAATCATTACAGTTTGTGCCCTTCAGTACAGGGAAAGGGACAAGGTACAAGTCCCCTTCCAGTACAAGCATCAATTCCCGTGACACACCAGCTTCAGGTAAATGATCTTCCATAGGTGCAATGAGCAGCTCATAGAGAGAGCGGAGGCAAGATGGGCCCTGCCAGGTGACCCTCCTAGAGCGAGTAGATCCCGGCCGTGATGCTGGACCTGAGGCAATAGACCCGCTTACTGACCCCAAGGAGAAGAGAGATGACAAAGAGTAGTTGGAAGAGTTGAATAAATGATTACGGTTAACCATTCGTAAGAAACCTGTTCTATCAGCTTCATGGTTCAGCTTGTCACCCAGCTCGTCCAGATGAGCATTCCACATGTCACCAGCCTCACTCTCTGTTTCACTGGCAATGCCCCCACGGGTCACACCTGCACCACACTCTACCCCAAGGGCATCTCGCACAGACTGTATGTAGTGCTCAAGTAAGGACCCAGATGTGCCAGATGCATCTTCTCCACAGTCACCCTCACGCTCAGCCTCCACTTCACTCACACTCACCTCATGGAACTTGACAATACCTGAAATTCATCAAGACATCAGCTTGTGTAACTTTTTATCATATCTAACAGTACAGGCTGTTACATGAATAATGAGCTAATTATGTCTATAATGTCTATCTTCAAAGCATGCTAATACAATATAAGACAGTACATACATTAAGAGCCTTTGGATATTGTAAATGGTATATTTCATTACAGGTTTAACCTAAATAATCCCTTACTTGATATAAACTACTTACCTTTATTTGGTACTATGAGCCAGCTGTAGAGGCAGCCAGCAGCTATACTGTAGTAAAGCACAGAGGCCTTCTGTCGGTTTACGATCTCAACAATCTGGTCCACAGATGCCGGTGTTGAGTCCTCAATTCTGGATGCTCGAGAGGTGGTTGATGCACCCTGACGCTCAAAAAGAAGATCAACAAAAGCTCGAGTCCGCCCACGTTCTGCCACTAATAAAGCATCTTCATTACGGCCCAGACCGACTAAGACCCTTTGTAATGCCTGGTATGAGGCAGTCTGTAGGTCAAAAAGTGACAATCGATAGTCCTGAGATCCCCGAGCCTCTCGCCGTATGGTGTCTAGTAAATGGGCAGCACGGTCTAGCTGTGTCTGAGCAGCTTCCAGGTCCCCATGGCCCCAGAGTGCCATGCCTAAACGGTGTCGGATCTTGGCCTCATCCTCACGCCGACCTAACTGCTCAGCAATCTGAAGGCCCTGCTGCAGGTACGCCACTGCCTGGGTGGTGTTGCCGAGGGCATGGTGTACTCGACCCAGTGAAGCATATGCAAGGGTCTTGGCCACCTGCAACACATGAGAACTTTCATAGGAAGCTGACATACAAATAAACTAAATATATGGTGAATCTTAATCAATCTTTGTCTTATGGTAATTGAAAGCTATCTTTAAGATAACAACTCAATACTATCCATCATCTTGATCACAGTGAATCCCTCCTGACCAGAGAGGGAGATTTAAGGATTTACGACGACCCAGACCACGCCTCACAACACCACCCGGCACGGAAACAAACACAAAAATGATTCCCGCTTCAGTTACAGATCAAAGAGAGACTCTACAAATACATATTTACATAAATACATCCCCGGCCGCCCATCAAATACAGACTCATAAATAAACTACCTTTGACCATAAATACAATACGGGGGTGATTGTCTGCGGTAATCACCACAACAAAACACAATATCCCAGTATTTAAAACTCCCTTTATCTTGCTAATGAGTAAATTGTCACGGCATATTACTCTGGCTTCCATGAACGAGTAGTTCATACGAAAACATATATGTCAGTATAGGAGGCTATAACACGGCTTATATTGCCGACATGGCGGACGACCCGGGGGAGGGGGTGTTAATCACAGCAGAGGGACGAACTGCGGACATGGCGGGCGGGCGGCACACACCACAAACACGAATTTCGGAACGTCATGATCAAATGGAATGCGACCTGCACGGTAGGACAGACGACTAAAGCCACAAACAGGCACTGCGGACGCCACGGAACAAGACTGTACGTACGCTCAGGTCGGTCCGTCCACAACACGGAGGGAATCCCCGGACTCATGATGCAGGGCGCAGGACGACCTGTCGCTTCACACGCACGAAATCTTAACACTTTCGTCCTCTGCATCGGCCACGGTCATGTTGTGGACCGCACGACGAGCGGGGTTCCCCAAGGCGAAACTTAACGTCCGGGATGTTTGCTTCACTGTAGTGACTGATTATA
>JAUUEF010164424.1:0-13974 GCA_032361405.1 Panulirus homarus | reverse complement strand
ATAATAATAGTAATAATAATAATAATAATAATAATAATAATAATAATAATAATAATAATAATAATAATAATAATAAATCCTCATTTTTTTAATCAATGAGAAGCAGTTTTCTCTCAGTGCAACTTATGTATAAGGAACATATTCTGTAACTTTTATGTGAACATCACTGAGAACCATAAAGTGATTTGACTTATTGCCATAAATCACATCATTTTGCATCATGTACTTACTGCCTGCCCAATATTATTCATAACACGTGGAGGGACGTTTGATATCCACAGCATAGAAGGGAAAGTGTGATTTGTGTCTGTCTGGGAACTAATAATTCTGATGGATGTATGTAGAATGCGAAGGTGTTTAAAGAAAAGACCGTGAATTGGGAGTATGGTTGTTTATTGATTGTTGGGTCACTTCACTGTCAATGCATTTGGTCAGTAGAGCATTTGCTGGGAATGGGGGATGGGGTGGGGGACTTTGAGTAGAGGCTGCTGAAGTATGAAGCATGGATATGTTTTTTATTTCAGCTTGGGGATTAGTGGTTAGTTATGGAGTGTTTTGGATAGGTGCCTAGTCATTTTGCATACAGAATGACAAATATTTTTAGGTGGGATGTTACTGAGAGGATCTTTGTTTCACTGAGTAAGCACTGAGTATTTGTTGCTAACCAGCTAGTAATTGTTCTGAACACTCTTTTCTTATGTTTGGTTTGCAGCTTTGTTATATCAACTTTTGATAGGATGAAGACCAGGAAGGTGAGGCATAGTTTAGATTGGAGCAGATGAATTGCTCTGAATGTAATAGAAGGTGACTAAAAGGGGTGAGAGCAGGGGACTGGAAATCCTCCCCTCCAGTTTTTATGTTTCCAAAAGAAGAAACATAGAAGGGGGCCAAGGGAGGATTTTCCCTCTGGGGCTCAGTCCTCTGTTCTTGACGCTACCTCGCTAAGGCGGGAAATGGCGAATACGTATGGTTGGTAAGGATATTCAAAGTATGTATGCTTCATGGTGAAGTGCCTGGGGATTGGCGGAATGCATGCACAGTGCCAATGTACATAGGCAAAGGAGATAAAGGCGAGTGTTCAAACTACAAAGGCATAAGTTAGTTGAGTATTCCTGGGAAATTATATGGGAGGGTATTGATTGAGAGGGTGGAGGCATATACAGAGCATCAAATCGGAGATGAGCAGTGTAGTTTCTGAAGTGGTAGAGGATGTGTGGATCAGGCGTTAGAATGTGTGTGAGAAATACTAAGAAAAACAGATGGATCTGTATGAAGCATTCATGGATCTGGAGAAGGTATATGATAGGGTTGATAGAGATGCTCTGAGGAAAGTCTTAAAGAGTATATGACATGGGAAGTAAGTTGTTTAAAGCAGTGAAAAGTATTTACCAAGGATGTAAGGCATGTTTATGAGTAGGAAGAGGAGAGTGACTGGTTCCCAGTAAAGGATGGTCTGCAGCAGGGGTGTGTGATGTCCTCATGGTTGTTTAATTTGGTTTATGGACGGGGGTGGTTAGGGAGGTGAATGTAAGACTTTTGGAGAGAAGGGCAAGTATGCAATCTGTTGGAGATGAGAGGGCCTAGGAAGTGAGTCAGCTGTTGTTGGCCAATGATTCAGCTCTGGTGGCTGGTTCAAGTGAGAAACTAAAGAAGTTGGTGACTGAGTTTGGAAAAGTGTGTGAAAGGGGAAAGTTGAGAGCAAATGTGAATAAGAGCAAGGTTATTAGGTTCAGCAGGGTTGAGGGACAAGTCTATTGGGATGTAAGCTTGAATGGAGTTATATAATCAAAATTATACCCCAGCCTGAGCCAGGTACCCCCTTATCAACCAGCCCAAAGATTAAAATGAACATGTAGGCTGGCTGTAAACCAAATGCTCAACTGAATATTCAAACCTGGATAGGCCTGAGCATGATTCATAATCACCAAAACAAACCACAAAACCTTGATTGACTGATTTATGAGACATAGGATTATGAAGTATAATAAAAATAAGCTGGATGAGGGTGAGTGATGCTGCACAGGCTGTATGCACCTGATGCGATCCAATGAATTGGGAATAGAGTGATGATAATACAATAGCAATTGTAGTGGAAATCTGCATGCAAGATTCATATATGTAGCATAAGGCCAGCTTATGGGGGTAAAAAAAAAAACTTTCACAGCTACTACATGTAAATAACTACAACTTTGGCTATCATCATACCTAATTTAATTTACAATCTTAGTGTATACCATCAAAATTTGGGTAAAGGTAAGTCTCGAGTAAATGTTAATCCAAACATAATGGTACAGAAACTCCTTATTTTTCAAATATCTCAAGAAAAAGTTAACACAAGTTTTTATGGGATAGTAGCTGAATAATTTCAAAACCACAATACAATCAATCTTGGGGCATTTTATGAAGCCAGGTGTCATGAAAGAATTGAATGTCAAATTTTCTACCAAGTTTCACAACTTTTGAAGTGGTGCACTATCTCCTAGTTAGATGGCAGCACCACATATAGCCCATGTCCTTCTTCATATGACACTTTTGCTAACTGAATAAATGTTGCTTTGGGAATCTATGATTTTTATCTTTTATTTCTGAAAGTTATAATCACAAGTCTAAATTATATATAGATCACTGAGAAGCAAATAAATGTTATCAGCTACACTTACCATAACCCTGTACTTAATTGAGTTCAAGTTCACTCACAATCCTTTTTAACAAGTCCTTGTCATGTGCTAGTACTGCACATGGTAAATACTCCTGAAATTCAGGTCAACCATAATAATGGTCAAAATGCTAAAAAAAGAATAGCTAACATAATGCACAGTTCAGACTGAAAGTTCTTACGTTTGCAGAGAAAACTAAGGCGACAATGTCACGTCAATTTATCTATTTTCAATTAAACAAAAAACTTCCATGTGTTGAAGAATCTTCAGCATACAATAATAAAGAATTCTGAATAAGTACGACATGCTTTTTATTAAGTAGGGGATTCAAATAAGGGAAGAAGTAAAAACTGACTGCTGAATCTTACATCAGTGCTTTTTACTCTCACTCATAATGTGTCTATGATTCTAAGGTGTGTAACGTGTATATCAATAATCATAATATGATTATTATGTTTGTTTCCCATTGTGGTTATCATTATTCTAAGAAAAATTTTAAGAAATGAATTTTCCCTTTAACTAATAAATCATGTAAAAGGTGAGCACCAAGTTACAATGACAAGCTGGAGTTAGGACAAATGGAATGAGGAAATGTGACTGAGCAAGCACTGTCATTTTGATGGTCCTTATATGATAAAAGTCTGTTCTAAAATGCTTGGGGATACAGCTGTTTTGGATAACAAAACTCCAGTTATTCAATTTTCTAATATATCAAATAATTCAGAAATTTTAATATTTTGAAATATTTCAATTATTTGTAAATATTTTACGTAAAGAAAATATCAATATATGTAAGCAAATGATGCCGAAATCCTTCAAAAGTGCTGTCTTGGACTTGCCCTTTGCCAACCTTTTGCACAACTTCATCTTCTCCTTTGTGCTTCATGCAAGATGTAGGTGGCTTCAAGGAGATGTCAGGAAAATGCTGACAACACCTGAAAGGGGCCACTGTCCACAATAGTAACCTAGGAAGTATGAAATTCACAAATGTGCACGACCAGCACATAACATCATGCTAGAAAGCACATGGGAGATGGCAAACAATCACCAGCACCACACCACATGGTGGTGAATGCACTAATCACTACAGCGCAGAGCGTGTACAATTTCTTGTTTTTATTAAAACATAGGGTTGTCACCTGAAACTGAAAAACATACATTGCTCTGCCATCTCAAATTACAGATAATGCATACTTTACTGTATTTTGCTAAACTTGTGATTAGATATCACTATAGATTTTATTTGGTCTTTGTTTCATGTTCTGTGAACCTAAATCAAGTATCCCCTTCAAAACTCTGAAAATTAAATTCATGCAGTTGTTGACCTCCATCTTTAGGGAAAATTCTTTTTTTTACAAGGGTATGTAAAATCTGAATGGTATATGCAGCATACTGTTATAAGGACATCTGCCACATTGATTGACATAGCCAAGACCAGTCCAGAGCTCCTTAAGTACTGATTCTGATTTAGATCAGAAATTTTTTTATATAATACATGAGAGGGACCATATATCATGCAAGCAATGACACACAAAACTTCACACCTCATCACCATCATCTATCAACGTCTGATAAGTACCTGGGTTCTAATTTTCAATTATCTGTCGCCTTTCATAAGTTGAAATAGCTTGATTTAAGGTAATATTAGTCCAATGTGAATTCAATCACTCCATATCTAAGGAGTGTTCATGCACTGGTTAAAACTGATAAAGTTGTCATAAAACTTGTTAGATTTCAGTAACAGGCAAGGAATTTCCTCTCCTCCAATATATGCTAAAAAGTGTTATAAACACCAAAGAATTACCAAACTCTTCAGAACATTTAAGACTCTCAGTAAATAAAATGCTTGGTAATAAGATCGTATGTGACTTCTCACTATTTTTCAGCGGTATTCTTAGCTGCTGCAAGAATGATTCAGAATTACTAAGAGAGCTGATGATAACCAAACCAAGGAAACTGCTGGGATACAAATAACTATTTCATGAAATAGGCATCACTTGAGAAACGTACGTAATGAAACAAAATGGGTTGAATAATTGTAACATGGAACTCTGACCATTAGTAAGGGCACACTTGCAAAACAAGAAGCATGACAGTCTTGGCCACACTCTTGATAATTCAAAATTAGTATCACATCTGAAAGATGTTGTCTTTATGGAAGAGAAGCAATTGTTATTAAAAAGTCTTTGTGTGCCTTGCTGGGTAATGCTAAATTTCCAAACTTGCTCATATAACAGCTGCATCCAGCCTTTCCACAAAGGCACAAAGATCTCAAACATCATGCCAACAATAATCTACATAGCTATGCATCTATAATCATTATTCCAAAATTGCTCCAAGTCCCTGTTTTGTACCTCATATGAAAGCTGTATCTAGCATTCAAAAACAGGCACAAAAATTTCAGTATCATGCCCATAGAAATCTATATATCTATCAACATCAATCCATTCCCAATAAAACACACACACACACACACGAGGAGAATTAAAATGAAAGACCGAGTACTAAAATGAAACATCGACTTCTTACATTTTCACTTAACAAACTAAGTTCATTCAGAAAGTATGACTAATGTTTCCATTTGCACCAACTTAGAACACAAACTCCTTCCACTGCATCTGATCCCTTACCATTCCTTTGGCATTTCTGTCTGAAATTGAAGTAATAGGTTGGAATATTTAGGAAGGAAGATTAGGTGGAAACATTAAGTAGAAGTAGTAAGGAGGAACATTAGGCAAGAACATTAGGTAGAATTAGTTAGAAGAAACATTAGGTAGGAACCTCTACAAACACTGCGCTAGGGTTATCCTCTGCCAATGGCCTGTTAAGGGCGAGGTAATAAAGGCCAAGAAGCAGCACTGGAATTCTCTAGTTATGGAGACTCCAATGATGTGGCCACCCCCTTGAGGTAGTTCCAGTTGGGAACAGCTATCAGAGATATTGACAGATAGAAGGGTAGAACATTCCTCTCCCTACATCTATCTATCGCTTTTATCCCCTCTATTGTACATGTATATATATCTTCTTTTCTAAACTGAAATCTGTTTTATATTTTCCATGACCATATAATCCAAAAAAGACTTTTATCTCAGCACCTTTCTGACTTTATGACACAATCTTTTCTTATCTTTATTCTAATTATTCTCTTAATCTCAATTACAATATGCAAATAATATGCCTCTATAGTGCTCTTTACTTTTACCTACCCTAACCTATGTACATTGTAGTTCATACCTCTACCTCAGCATTTACATCAGTACTTCTTGAAAGTTTCTTGCACTCTCGAGCTTAAACATTCCCATGAGCTTTCAGTGTCCCAGTTTTCTCCCTTGCATGACTGTACTTATAATTTCAGATTTTCCCCTACCATACATGGAAAACTTACTCCTAAATATCTGTGTCAACAGCTTCCAGTTTTCACAAAGCAAACTCCATAAACAATCTGACCCTACATCTCTTCTAAAAACACCCCACCTTACTTCTACCTCAAGTAATTTTCAGCATGCTCTTATACACATCAATAAACTGGCCCACCAATCAATCTAACTCTGATTTAGGCAGCATCATCTGCATACAACAAGTGTGTCAAATTCAATTCTCTTTCTCCATGGTCAAGTACCACACTATAATCATCCCACCTTGTTCTAATCTCATGCCGTATCCCACTCATAAAAACAATGAAAATATCAAAGTGATTTCACATACCCTTGAAAAACTCCCGCAATCATTTCATACCACTCACTCATGCCACCACTTATTCTCTATATGCACTAATTTCTCGACAGCACTGAAGTCTTCCAAGCACGTTACATGGAATCATAACTTACCCAAGTGGTTTTTTATTCACGTTATCATATGCCTTTTCTTTTCTTTTTTCATTCATATTCACCATTTCCCGCATTAGTGAGGTAGCAATAAGAACAGAGGACTTAGCCTTAGAGGGAAAATCCTCACTTGGCCCCCTTCTCTGTTCCTTCTTTTGGAAAAGTAAAAAATGAAGAGGAGGATTTCGAGACCTCTGCTCCCTCCCCTTTAAGTCACCTTTTACGACATGCAAATAATATGTGGGAAGTATTCTTACTCCCCTATCCTCTATATCCATAAATATTGTATAGGTACCCATATGTATCCACACATCCACTTTCATAATTTGCTTGACCTTTTACAGCATAATGAAAGATTTTTTAGTTCATTACCTAAGTTTTGATGGATTAAGCAAGGAAAAACCAACATGAGATATCTGACGTTATGATCTGCCCATTTTCATTTGAGCTAAATCCTTCTTCCATGCCATTCCATTTTTTTGTAAAAAAAGTTTGCTGCACAGGATTAAAATTTTTTTTCAGTTCCAAAAATAATAAACACTATCTAGATTAACAAGATCCAGAAAGGCAGCTTCATGTATGGCCAGCCAAAAAGTTCACCATGTATGTTTCGTTCTGTCTGTACGAAGAACAGGCAAGTATCTAGGCTGTGATGTCATTGCATTTCTTCTTCAGTTCCTGCCACTGATAACCATATCCTTCACAGAATTTACTACATAATTCAAGCCCTCCTCCTATGTGAACTAAATTCATAAGAATTTCAAAAACTGTTCTCTACGTTAATCCCTTGAATTAACAAAATTCAGGATCAAAGTCAGCTGATTCACTGAAATAGTGTCTGGTGACAAATCTATAAAAGCAGATAAGTACTCTAACTGGTGAATTTCACTGAATACTGCAAAAAATAAAAGTCAACTCTCACATTAATAATCTCACTACACTTGCTGGAAAACAGTAACTCAGAATGCTACTTCCTTTACTTAAAAATGAAAAATATCAGTTAATATATACAAATCTAATATTCCTATATGTTTCCAATGTTGTGTGAATTAACACATTCATTCTTTCTTAAGGCAAAAGTTCAGCACTCTATATGAGAAATGACTGCAAGCATTCTTCATTAGCAAAGCAATGGTTTTCTGTATCAATATCACTGGAAGCTGTCCCTTCATATCTTCTCAGCCAACAAATTAAAAGAGCAGCTTCTCAGTACATATAACATGTACTGTCTGGCATTTGCCAAACCTAGTAGTGTAAGTAATAGATACGAGAATGTCAATTACAAGAGCATTTCCAGTAAAACTTATTGAAAAAATAATAATAATATTTCAGGTACTGTTTTTCTGTAAAAAAAAAAACACAATTTCAATAGGTTGTAAGAAATACATACACAAAAGTAACAGCAATTTTCTTCATACTCACTTGCTTCTTCCATCTTAGTGAGATAGAATCAGGATCAAACAAACAATGCTTCTTTTGCTAAAATCCACACTATACCTGTCATGAATAGTGTAATGAATTTGCAAAAATCCACACTATACCTGTCGTGTATAGTGTAATGAAACCGGAGCCCAAAGTATCACATATGAAGTAAAGTATTCTAGGTTACATGCATTCACTAATTATGCATCTAAGTGGAATTACTGAATCTGAATCCTCCTGTTACAGATTTGTCAGAATCAACTGGGGTTGAAGAGGGTAAACAATGCCAAAATAACACTCTTCCACTGGTATTATAAATCTGTTCAACTCTCTCATCATATTCATTGGTCACAGGAACAAAAAAGTATTGCAGAATTTTTCAACAAGCTAATGATCTGCTTAATTTTGCTTATCAAATATATCAAGCCTTCTAATGGCAGGTAGAAGCTCAAAACATACCAGCCAACCATTAAAAAAATGCACATTTATCAGTCACTTTATCATAAAATTATTCTGCATTTTCAATGAGCACTGGACCTGACACTGGTACACCTTCAATTTGCTCCAATTTGAACCAATCACACAATATGGTGTTCAGCTATTCTAATCTAGGAATGGCTATTGCATTTGTGCTGCAAATGCTTTTTCTCTTACCAATTCAGCAAAACCTTGAACAGCTCTTCTCTTTGAGCCTTAAGGGAATTTTTGATGTTAAAATACAAAACAAAATAAATTCTGAAAAATATTCTTCATTGTATGGGTTGTTTAGCATGGACCCTTTATCATTCTGTGTCTTGTTGGATTTCGTTTTTAACAAAACAAAGAAAACTAATCAAAATCCATTAAACAGTTCAAAAGCCCTGCCTAAAAATCATGCAACACACACAGGTCTATTTTTGTCTGAGCTTCAAGCTTAGCCAAGGGAAGAGTGTATGCTGATCAGCAATCAGCAAATCAGTGCCCCGGGCTTTGGTCACTCTCTTGTCCACTATATTTACCCCAGTATAATGGATTTATCTATTTTCATTCTTTTTCCTTACTTCTGTGAGCACAAGTGACCTATAATGTCTGGAAAATGGCAAGCAGGTGCTGGTGTTGGTAATGGGGCAAGAATTACAAAAACAAAACAGTTCTGATGTGAAAATTCAGGTTATCAGGTGAGGCAAAGCTAGTACTCGCATTATATAGTGTTTCTGGGAACATGGTAGGTGTATTTCTCACACTATTTGTGCATATTTTTCTGTGTACAATAGATCTACAATATCTGAAAACAGCATGCAGGTGTTAAGTGTTGCTAATGTGGGTAGGAATCTAAGTAAAGTAATAGGTAAGGTGTGAAATATACACAAGTCTTACACATACTGGTTAACACACATCATTCTCTTTCTTCTCTTAGCTGCACACTCAGCCACTGAAAAAATTAACTACTGCTTTAGGACAAACAGCAACTCAGGCATCCATCTCTGGGCACTCTCAAGTTTGCCATATGTACAAAGTGGATTTATTCTCATCTCTTTCCATACTTCCCTGTACACAAGAAACCCAGAATGTCTGGAAAATGACATGCAGGTACTATAGTTGGAAATGCAGTCAAGCATGAAAAGAAAAGAAATGGTTTGTATTTGAAAATTCAGGTTACAAGATGAGATGAAGTTAGTACTGTACTCACACAATATGGTGTTTTCAGCAGCAAGGTGGGTTTACTTCAAGTATTTCCTCTTACCTTTCTGTGTGAAAGAGATCCACAATGTTTGGAAAATGGCATGCTGGTGTTAAGTGTTGGTAATGTGGGAAAACATTTAAGGAAAAGCAAGTTTAAACGTACAAAATGCAGGTTATAAGACGAACAGATGGTGGTTAAAGAAAGCATCAATTATTTCTTTTGCTCTGTGCACAACTAGTGAAAAGATCATATAGTAAAGCCATGAGCCAATCAGCATCTTGGGCCACCTATCTTGAACATATTTCTCATGGCTGTGTATACTGCAGGGTGGTGACTTTATTTATCATCACAGCGCCGCACAGTGTTGGTACCATTCTTAAGCAGTCAAGGAAAAACATCAGTTTGGATATGAAAGTGCACTGGGGCTAGTGAGCATTGGGTGAATGCATACAGGAGCTTGGGTTTGATGTGTCTTTCATTAGAACAATCCTGAAGAACTGGAACAAGATCAGGGCTTCTGTGTACTCAACTTCTTCATTAGTTATTACAAAAGTGACACTTTCAAGGACAATCAACTGGGCATTTAGATGGAGGACATAACTAACTGGTCTTCCCAAGATTCTCTCAACTGGACGTGTGAGAGCAGCATCATACTTTATTGTGTTTCTTGATGTTTTTTTCAATAATGTCATTAGATATTAGTACTAATATTCATGAAGAGATTCAAAACATACATCATACAGACACAATCATGAGGTGTTCTATTAGTAATATTCCAATGAAGCCCTTATGAATGACAAATGGTGTTACAAATTCCCACTGAAGCCATGTTATAATAGACTAAATCCAATCAAAGCTCTTTGACCAGGAATGTATCCTTAGCATAATGATGAGAGACCTTTCTGTCGTTTAACTCCTCTTCCTAGTCTCTTCTAATAAACACATATGGCATTTTCCCTTTTCCACTCCCCTGGTATGCTGCCTTTCTTTCTTGTCATCCTGAACTGTATTGCAAACATATCTGAAGACAACTTCAGCACATATGTTGAAGTCTCGTTAGGACGTTGAGCCTTGTATGGGTTTACACCCTTTAGGATTTTCTATATATTCAGTGCCTTCTCAGGATTCCTCCCTATTCCCTGTCACTGCTGTTGGGGCAATCATGTCTTCCGCTGTTAGAACAAATTTGAATCTTTCATAAAGCTCTTCACGCAACCATACGTCATCCTCTAAAACTTACAACCCTTTTCTCTGAATCCCTAAGCCTAAACTTTTTAGCAAGTCTTTAACTGACAATTTACCTCTGATGAATTCACGGAAAAATATTGGATTTTACAAAGTAATACAAAGCTTTTCAAACAGCAATAGACCACTGGGTCCATACAGGGCTGTCTGAGGTAATGAGAGAGATCAGAAAATAAGTCTAATGTGGTAAGAGTAGAAAGAAAGACAGATAATTCCATGGAAAATACAAATAATGTAACATGAAGATATGAAACAAATTGTTTATTAAGCCTATTCTTAAACATATCTATGGTACTGTGTTTAACAACTCTAATTGGTAAATCATTCCATACGTTAACAAACCCGCTGAAGAAAAAGCACTCCACCTAATTATAAGTAAAATGTTTCCCCATCAGTTTCATCTGTGACTGAGTGAAATCGGATGATTATAGGCTTAAGCAGCTCATTAGCTCAAGATCATCAAGACCTTTGACAATGCCAAATGACTTAGAAATATTCAATTTGAAGTTTCTCTGTTCGTCTTTTCTTTTTTTTATCATACTTTGTCGCTGTTTCCCGCATCAGCGAGGTAGTGCAAGGAAACAGACGAAAGAAAGGTCCAAACCATCCAAATACACATGTATATATATAAATGCCCACAAATGCACATATACATACCTATACATTTCAACATATACATACATATACATACACAGACATATACATACATACACATGTACATATTCATACATACTGCCTTCATCCATTCCTGTCGCCACCCTGCCACACATGAAAAGGTACCCACCCTCCCCCTGCGTGTGCGCAAGGTAGCGCTAGGAAAAGACAACAAAGGCCACATTCGTTCACACTTAGTCTCTAGCCATCATGTGAAATGCACCGAAACCACAGCTTCCTTTCCACATCTAGGCCCCACAAAACTTTCCATGGTTTAACTCAAACGCTTCACATGCCCTGGTTCAATCCAGTGACAGCACGCTGACCCCGGTATACCACATCGTTCCAATTCACTCTACTCCTTACACACCTTTCACCCTCCTGTATGTTCAGGCCCTAATCCCTCAAAATCTTTTTCACTCCATCCTTCCCCCTCTAATTTGGTCTCCCACTTCTCCTCGTTCCTTCCACCTCTGACACATATATCCTCTTTGGCAATCTTTCCTCACTCATTCTCTCCAAGTGACCAAACCATTTCAATACACCCTCTTCTGCTCTCTCAACCAAACTCTTTTTATTACCACACATCTCTCTTACCCTTTCATTACTTAATCAAACCACCTCAAACCACATATTGTCCTCAAACATTTCATTTCCAACACACCCACCCTCCTTTGCACAACCCTATCTATAACCCATGCCTCGCAACCATATAACATTGTTGGAACCATTGTTCCTTCAAACGTACGCATTTTTGCCATCCGAGATAACGTTCTCTCTTTCCACACAAGCTTCAGTGCCCCCAGAACCTTCCCCCATCAGCCACTCTACGACTCACTTCCGCTTCCATGGTTCCATTCGCTGCTAAGCCCACTCCCAGGTGTTTGAAACACTTCCATTCCCCCACTTTTTCTCCATTCAAACTCACACCATAAGTATCTTGTTCCTCAACCCTGCTAAACCTCATAACTTTGCTTTTGCTTACATCTACTCTCAACTTTATCCTTTCACACACTCCTCCAAACTCAGTCCCCAACTTCTGCAGTTCCTCATTTGAATCTGCCAACAGTGCTATATCCTCAGCAAACAACTGACTCACTTCCACTTCCCAAGCCTTCTCATCCGCCACAGACTGCATACTCGCCCCTCTCTCCAAGATTCTCGCATTTACCTCCTCACTACCCCATCAGTAAACAAAGTGAACAACCATGGTGACATCATACACCCCTAGCGTAGACCAACCATCACCTGGAACCCTTCTCTCTTCCTACTCGTGCACATGTCTCATAACCTTGATAAAAACTTCTCATTGTTTCTAGCAGCTTTCCTCCCACACTGTATATCCTGAGGACCTTCCACAAAGCAGATCCATAAATGCCACATACATATCCATATGTTTAACTTAGTATATCTCACAAACATTCTTCAAAGCAAACACCTGATCCACACATCCTCCACCACTTCTGAAACCACACTGCTCCTCCCCAGTCTGATGTCCTGCCCCTATACAACTTAACAGGTATACTAAAAAAAAAATCATACCTCTGCAGACTAACCTTTATCCCCTTCGCCTTTATACAATGGCACTATACATGCATTCTGCCACTCCTCAGGCACCTCACCATGATCCAAACATACAATGAAAATCCTTATCAACCAATCAAGAACACAGTCACCCCCTTTCTTAAGAAATTTAATTGCAATATTATCAACTCCAACGAGCCATGCCGCATTTCATCTTCCGCAAGGTTTTCACCACCTTTTGTTTCTTCACCAAACCACTCTTCATGACAGTCTCACTTCGCATACCATCCTGACTCAAGCACCTTACACCTTCCTCTCTGTCATAAAACGTATTCAACAGTCCTTCAAGATACTTACTCCATCTCCTCCTCACTTCGTCAATACCAGTCATCACTTTCTCTTTTGCCCTCTTCATCGATCTTCCTATTTGTCCTCTTGTTTTTCGAATACTGTTTATATCCTTCAAAATCTTACCTTCCATAAAGTTTACTGATACTTGCTCATCCCACGTCTTATTTGCCTTCTTTTTCAACCCTGCACCTTCTTCCTCTTGACCTTCTGCCGCTTTCGCTTATACATCCTCCAGTCATTTGCACCCCTTCCCTGTAAGTACCGCCTAAACGCCTCGCTTTTCTCTTTCAATGGCAACTTTACTTCTTCATCCACTCACTCAATACCCTTTCTCATCTGTCCACCTACCATGTTTCCCATTACTCACCCATTCCCCTTCATAAATTTACTCTCCCCTGGTTTTTCTTCACACAAGTCTCTTTACCAAGCTCACTCACCCTCACCACTTTTCTGTTACCAACATTGTTTCCTTTTCCCGAAAACCTACACAAAGCATCACCCTCACCTCTGGAAGACGGTAATTAGACAATCCACCAGCTTCCCCTCTCGGCATATGTAAATCCAAAAATCTCTCTTTTATATGCATATCAATTAACATATAATCCAATAATGCCGGCTGACCATCTCTCCTACT
>JAUUEF010164314.1:0-13976 GCA_032361405.1 Panulirus homarus | reverse complement strand
ACAGGGTTGTTCAATGCTAATCATCAACCCTGCATATTCTAAAAGCAATCCAGAGGCTTTTTCTTTATGTTTCTCACATCTAATGATACATGCAACTGTATGGAAAATAAACACAGCCTCCATTCTGGGTTATTTCAGCTCACTCTAGAAAAATTATTGTTTTCTGAAGAAACCCAAAGCTTTTCCATTATGTTTCAATCAACTGCTAGTAGATAAGTGAACAAACATGAACTCCATATATCTAAGCCATTTAACCTAATATTTCTTGGGGCAACTCTATCATTATTAGTTTAATTCTAACCTACTACTTACAAAATCAAAAAAATAGTTTAAATGTTCTTTAGTATGGAGTGATGAGGCAACTGGGTCATGGATTTTCTTTTTCTAAAAGCAGATATTGAATACTTAAAAAGAAAAATCTTTGATTTGTTTCAATCCAAAGTAATATTGATTTACCTCATGCATTTATGTTTTAACCATAATCTTTATGAGTAATAAACAAGCCATGAAACATTTTTTTACAGAAATCTATATCACATAATCAGAGCAATTGTTTAGCCTACCAAAATGCCAAAAACTACCTGGTGGTGTAGCCCCCCGTGATGGTTGAGATGCAGTGGGTTATCAGGCGAATGTTCAACAAGCTCTGGAATAGCTGCAAGCACCATTTTCTCTAAAAATCTAAACACACTTGCCAGGAGGAACAAGAAATACCTCTTCACACTATCACCTTCACACACAAACTGTTGGACAGAGCAAGGTCCTACACCCAGCACCTGAAAGTTGTCTGATGTAACTTTCTTCTTATTTCTCATTTCTGTATGAAATACCTAAGAAGCCTAAGACATCCAAAAATTAGAAATGTCTTCAACTTGGACTATAATGAAATCCCCTGAATCATTTCAATACACTGTAAATTGAGGTTATCTGCCATAAAATTACAGCAACTGGCAACATTCCATCCCAGCCATCAGTGATCCACTTTCACCAACTTCCTCAACCACTCTCACTATTCTTCATACTCCTTCTCATCAACTACTGCAGGTCTAAAACTACTATCGAAATAAAAGCCTAATATTTGTCAAAATAATGTTACCTTTTCCCTTAGCTACATACTCAAAGAAGGATACTATATAAAATATGCTATAATCTGCAAGTAAAGCAGTTGCTAAATCCTTTGTAAGAGCAACTACAGTGAGGTAAATATCAATCAAACATATATTAACCTATAAAAAAAAACTGTGCTCCTACAGCAGTGCTTACACTTAAAGGATGCTTGCAAGTTACTTGATTCATTTAGGATTAGGACTCTTAAGGGCTTAGCAACCTTCCCGGGAACCACACCTACATCTACCTTGACCTACATGCTACACCACTTTTTGCTACATCCAGCATTACCCTTGCGTTCATCTTCTTTACTTTAAATACATCTATCATCTAAACAATATCAATATGATGTTGGAAGACAAGTATCCACAAATGTATATGGTATACAACAAAGCCTAACTATACAATAACTTTTTGAGGGATAATCATAGCTAATGTGCCTGTGAAATGTAAGTGATGATGTGTAATAAAGTAACACCCTCCTTAAATGATCTTTACAACTGTAAAAGTTTTCTTTTTTGGGAAAACTTCCAGCCATATCTTCAGAATGACTTAGAAAATAACAAAATTGGAATTCTTCCCCTCCTTTAGTATCACTTTCCAAAATGGGGGAAAAGAGTACAGGGTTAAACAAGTTTTTTCCTTTAAGAGTCATCTGTTTCTGGTGCTACCGTGTTAAGGCAGGAACCAGCAGAGACATGAAAGAAGTGGTCAAGGTAAACCATGGAACAGTCTGTGGGACTTACTGTGGACAGTGGACTCTAGTCTCAATACATTATAGATGACCACTAGAGAGTGAATATGTGCTTATGTAGCTGTTGTTCATAAGTTTCTGAAACATTCTTGCTAAGGTGGAAAAAGCAATTGGGTACAGCATAGAAAATATACATGTATAAAGTATGTACCTTTTTTCTATCCAAATGCTTCTTCCACCCTGGCGAGGTAGAAGCAAGAACAAACAAATTACAGCCTCCTTCATGAACATCTAGTCCCCAGCTGTCATGCATAATGTGCTGAAACCAGAAGCCTAACAACTAGAACCAATTCCCACAGACCATTCCATGGTTTACCTTGACTGCTTCATATGTCCCAATTCAACCCACACACGTCACCTCCCGTAAACCAAATCCATCCAGTTCATATTCTTCCATGCCTGTCTCTAACCCTTTTGAGCGTTCAAGCCCCAAAACCTCAAAGCCTCCTTTATTCCATTATTCCATCTCCTATGTCTTCCGACTTGCTTCTTCCCTCCACTTCTGATACACAGATCCTCTTAAGTCAATCTTTCTTTGTTCATACTTTCCACATGTCTGAACCATTTCAGCAGATCCTGGTGAGAACTTTCGATCAGAATGAATTTACCATCACATCCCTCTTTTACACTGTCATGACTTACATGATCAACCAACCTTACACCACATATCATCCTCAGGTAGTTCATTTCATATATGTCCACCCTCTTCCTTTCTTTCATGATCAAGACTTATGATTCACATCCATACAACACTACTGCAACTACTATACCTTCAAACATACCTATCTTTTTTTCTATCAATACTGACCTTTCCTTCCACTTGCACTCAACCTTCTCAAGCTTTTTCCTATTCAAACTTACATGCAAACCATCCTGTTTCACCCCCCTCCTGCACCTCATTATCTTTTGTTCATATTCACATTCAAATTTCTTCCAAGAACTCTTCCAAACTCTGTCATCAGCCTCTGGAGTTTCCCTCTAATGTCAGTGACCAGAACCATATCATCTGCAAACAGCAACTAACTCATTCATCTCCTATGCTCACCCTATCCAACACCTTGTAGACCTGTCCCTCATTCAAAGATCCCTGCATTTACCTCCCTCACCAACTCATTCACAAACCGATTAAACAACCATGATCAGCACACATTCTTGATGCAGGCCCACCTTCATTGGGAACAACTTATCCTCTGCCAGGTAAAAACTCCTTATTGCATATAGTAACTTTCCATTTGCCCTAACATTTGTTGCACCCAGTTTGACAAATTCTGGCATTAGAAGAAGCGAGGATAATAATGCAACAATTGGGAAAGCTACAACAGTCTCTTTTCTTAGCGACTGAGGTGCACCAAAAGATGGTTTCTATGATGGAAAAGTATTGGCTTTAGACAAACAAAAAAGAGAGCAATGACTGGTGCCAGCTCAGAGGTATGCTTCTTCAGAAAATGAAGGGTGTATGCCATCCGGACCATAAGATTTGCCCACTTGTAGCTGGAAGAGTACTCAAAAGACCTTGTGTGAGGGAAGTATAAAAGAGTGTAGATTCGGTGGGAGGAGGTTGGATGGAAGACTAAATGGACAACTGAGAAAACACAAAATTACCAGAAAAATATGGCTTTATCAGCTCAGAAAAGAAAATGAAAGTATGACCTGAACTTACTAAAGATACTTTTGGCTTATAAAGTCAAGAGAGATTTCTGATTCAGAAGTCATATCAGCCCAATTTCTTTTTTCAAAGATGCACACATATCTACAAAAACAGCTTTGTAATGATTACAAGGACAGAAGAAATAATAACAGAAAGAGGCCCTTAGAGGGGAAACGTTTCATGGCTTAATGTCTTGTTTCTAATGTTTCAATCTTTCCCCACTTTTATACCAAAAGCTCCTGAAGTTCACCAGTTTGAGGCTTCCAACACAAGTTGGAATGATGTTATCCCAGGTGAGGAGGCCCCACTGACCATTATCAACCAACTGGGACTCTTCTCATCTCCACTGTTCACAGACCTGGCGCCTTCTCTGTACATTTCAACAGCATTACCAGTCTCACACCCATACCTCCCTTACCAGAACAATGTTTACATCTTTCATCAATCTTTGTCTCTCTAAAAAATTGAAGTTATAGGCTACCTTTCTTCAACAATGAAAAATCTCCAGCAATACTATCTAATACTATTTAAGCTCTATGGCCAATGTAAGTGCTTATAGTAGTATATAAACACTTATTACTCAACTTTCCACAAAACACTGCTCTCTTGACATCCATGAATGGAAATTATCTATGCAGAGGAATTCACTATAAACCACAAGGATTGGATAGGCTTTACTCATGATGATCCTGGCAAAAAAAACTTTCTTTTCCTTCCTTGGGATTCTGGGACAAATAATAAAACACCCAAGTTCCTGACTGTCACCACCATTCTTCCAAAATGTCCAACTTCACTTTTACCTTTGAACTCTCCCAGCACTCATACTTTATATTTGTCCCCTTTGTATTCTCTGACCACAATCTTATCTCTATAACTTTCAACAGTGCATATCCACCTACCCTATCATCAAAATATTATGCCTATCACTATGGGAGAGCTGAGTGATCCTTGCATAGCTACTCTATTCATTCCCTGAGAATCATATTGCTTTCCTGATAGGCTGTATCTAGCTGCATTGACTACATTACAGAGGTTATCTTGGCTGGAATGGAGTCCTACATCCCTTCCACTACATCTTTAGCCCCTATTTACGGTTTGATCATTTTTGATCTAATAATAGACACAGTGGCAGAGCATAATGGACTTTCAATTCTCTGAGAATCTTTCCAAACCTCTTAACCATGAAACTAAGTACACCCTCATAAATGGAACTGTTTTAATCTGACTTCTTTCATTTCTAAACCTTAATGGATCTCAATCACAGCACCTCCAATAACATCTGTAATTCACTCTTTCCTCCTCTCCTCTTACTCAATCAATCTATAACTTAACTTTCCAACAGATGAAACTACCTAGTCCTTCTCTCCTGAGCTTTTCCTCCCATCAAACCGACACACTGCTATATTTTTCTCACAAAGGGTCTTCCACTCTTTCATCTTCAGAGACTTGCCTACTTTTTGTAATACTTCTTAATGAATGATAAAATTACAGTACAAATCAATATTTAACTGAGGTGAGGTAGCAAATCAAAAAATTATATGCTTCATTTCAGAGGCACTACAGAAATAATGCATGGATTTGGAAGAAACACATATCAACAGGCTCCTGCTAATCAAATGTACCATAATACAGAACAGAGCAGGAACGATAATTTGAAGCAATACTTTCTATCTTAAAATTCAATCATTTGTGATAGTGGTGAGGGTCATAATAACCAAAGTAAACATGAACTTAAAAATCAACACACCCTATATATAAGAAAAAATTAACTTCACCTAAGAGCCAAGATTCACCATTAATTTCAACATAAGCAATGTCATCATCTTCCTTCCAGGACTGTTGCATGCAGTAGGAGGATGAAAATACATTCAGCAACGAGAAAATGCAATCAACAAATTAACATCAGCAACTGAACACAGATATACTATGGGATTCACATGTTTTTCCAAATAACATCAACAATAATGTAACCTCAAATTGCTGGAGGAAATTAAAAGGCATTTCCTTATGTCAATTTCTCAGAATACTTCACCTATTCTTATCCTATAATTTACCTGATTATCAAGGTCCTTCCCACAAGTTATCAGCTCTTATGGGACAAGGAACACAAAATGCTTTAAAACACGATCCCCAAACTTAAACCACTTCTACTAACTCTGAGGAGGTTACTGACTTGAGTTTTCTCCAAATTCATTCATAATTTCTACATTGCTTCTAAATCAGGAATCTTACCAAATAGTTTCATAACTGTCAGTTTACAAAAGGTGGCAATGCACCCATAAGTCATGCAGTTTCACCATTAGCAACTTTGCAAACATATCAATCATGTGCTTAAAATCAATTAAAATAAAAGAATACTTTCAATTCTGTTAAACATCAGGTCAACATTTGTTGCCACATTGAACGGCTATCAATCAATTCTGACAACTTTACATTGTACTTCAAGTTGAATCATAGTACTCCTTGATACAATGTAATCGCCATTCTAAAATGAAATATTGTTTGTCAATTCTTTCTTAAATAAAGCTATACTGAACAGGGAATACACGCATGACTCACAAATCAGTCTTGCACATTATGTCTACATGTTACATGCAAGTGTGACAATGTCGTGACCAAAAGGCTTAATAAATGTATAAGAACTAATCTACTGGGAATGGAAAGACATTATGAGGTGAGGTTCTTTGAAGCATTTTCCTAAATTAGACTTATATTTGATGTTTATCCGGCCCCGCCTTCATGAGTACCTCTTGCCATTCCATTTCTCCTGGACATTTTAGCCAAATCTTACCCATCTAAGATTTCTACTCACTGCAAGAGATTTGCGTAGGCCAGTTTGTTCGTCTTCAGATTCATCAGATACCACATCAGAGTCATCGTCTGTAGCCAGCTTTCTCCGTCTCCTTCTGTCCGCCATGTTTATATTGTTTCGACTGGTACGTTGGTTACTATACTAATTTTAGACACTTCATCCTCGTCTATATGAAATTAATACGCTATTACTATTTCTTAGGTCTTCGTAAAAATATATGTAACCTAATATTCATTATAAAGTTTTTCTTTACTCATTTACTGGTAAAACAACGGAAAGAAATCAGCTCTGGCAATCTCCCTTATGTGACCCAAATTACTATCATGATTTTCTCGTTAGTTACCATTATGAACAATACGTTACTGAAAACTATTCATGCCTTTCCTCAATTTTAGTGACGATTTAACTGTTTTTGACACATGTTCTCTCACGCTTTGCTTCTGTTCAGGAAAAATATGGACGCTTACTCTATCATACTTATGATAATCAAGTTTCTAACATGATAGAGATCTTAGACTAAAACCATTTTAAGCCGTGACGTTAAAACCTGATGTAGTAATGTGTCCCGAGATCTTGACTGACTGCAGTCGGTGTCGACTTCTATGACTCGCCCTCAAACTATTTCTTTTTATACACTACATTGGGAGCATTTCCGCTTGGGATTACACAATATGGGTCTATAATGTACGGTAGAGACTGCCATTTTATTCAGTTTGTGGTATGTTATAATCAATTTTCTCCATTAACCCCATGGATTGTCAAATTACGGCTGTTAATAGATATTAGAGGCGAGATAAATGAAGGAGAGTAATGGTCTGATTCATTTCACATATATAGTTTTTGTATTGTCACCTTCAAAAAGTGCTTGGTGGGCAACAGATCAAAGCTTAGGCATGTGGCAGATTTTCAATAGGATGCAGTTTAATTCAGTGATGGGAATCAGACTTAACAAATTGCCATTGTTATATAATGACCACCTGATAATAGCCAGGATAATGCATATGATCTTGGTATACAGTTGGTACAGTATCTTTGAACAACTGCTGTTCAGAAATAGATATTTGGCTGAGCAACATACTATAAAAATTTGTATAATGGTTTCTCATTAATATATTTTACCTTTGTATGTTTCTGTAAATCAGTAATTTGTTGGAAGTGTGTGTGAAAGGAGAAAGTTGAGAGTAAATGAGAATTAAAGCAAGGTTATTAGGTTCAGCAGGGTTGAGGGACAGGTATGTTTAAATGGAGAAAAATTGGAGGAAGTAAAGTGTTTTAGATATCTTGGGAGTGGACTTGGCAGCAAATGGAACTATGGAAACTGGAGCGAGTCATAGGGTGGAGGAAGAATGTGTGGAGAATGTTATCTTGGATAGCAAAAATGGGTCATATGGTTGCAAGGTGTGGGCTATAGGTGAAGTTGTGCGGAAGAAGGTGGATGCGCTGGAAATGAAACGTTTGAGGGCAATACGTGGTGTGAGGTGGTTTGATCAAGTAAGTAATGAAAGGGTAAAGGAGAGGTGTGAATATGAAAAGTGTGGTTGAAAGAGCAGAAGAGGGTGTATTGAAATGGTTCGGACATGTGGAGAGAATGGGTGAGGAAAGGTTGACAAAGAGGATATATGTGTCAGAAGCAGAACACCAAACTGGAGATGGAATGATGGAGTGAAAAAGATTTTGCAGGACTGGGGCTTGAATACTGCAGAAGGGTGAAAGGCATGCATGGAATAGAGTGACTGGAATGATGTTACACTGGGGTCAACATGCTGTCAAAGAAGTTTGTGGGACCTGGATATGGATAGGGAGCTGTGGTTTTGGTGCATAACGCGATGGCTCATGTATGGATGTGAGCGGATGTGGCCTTTATGTTTCCTAGCACTATCCTGCTGACACGGGATAGCAATGCTTGCTTATCAGCGGCATCTCAGCTATTTCTCTTCCTTGTACATCAACTGACTGTTCTACGTCTTCTATCTCATTCCTGTATCTCCCCTGATGGTGTAATCATTACACAAAAGTGTACTTGGGAACTTATTGCATTTCATTTTCCTTGTGGTTATCAGCATGTATATAATATGGATGGGGACCTGTGGTTTTGGTGCATCGCATATGACAGCTGAAAAATGAATGTAAGTGGATAACACCCTTCTTCATCTGTTCCTGGAACTACCTCGTTAAAACGTATTCCCTGCGTGTTGTAGAAGGCGACTAAAAGGGGAGGGAGCGGAGGGCTGGAAATCCTCCCCTCTCGTTCTTAATTTTCCAAAAAGAAGGAACGGAGAAGGGGGCCAGGTGGGGATATTCCTTCTTAGGCTCAGTTCTCTGTTCTTGACGCTACCTTGCTAACGCGGGAAATGGCGAATATGTATGAAGAAGAAGATTTATTTATTTTATTATACTTTGTCGCTGTCCACGGGGAAAATGAAACATGATAACCTCCCAAGTGCACTTTCGCATAATAATTGCATCATCAAGGGACATACTAGGAAGAAATATAACAGTCAGGTGCCAACTGACTAGAAACTAGCAAATGTTACACATGTTTATATAAAGGAGACAAAAAGTGTGCCTTGAAGTACCGCTCAATTAGCCTTATGTCAGTGGTAGGTAAGACGATGGAAAAAAATAATATATTATAAAATTGTTACATTTCTAGAACACAAAAATATATTAGACAACCAACACAGTTTCCTATATAGAATATCTTGCCTGATGAATTTGCTAGAATTTTTTTTTAATATTTTTTGGAATTGGGCCAAAAGTTTCTGTACGATGTATATATTTAGATTTCCAAAAGGCATTTGATAAAGTACCTCAAGTGACTTTTACATAAACTCAAAGCACACAGAATCGGTGAAGAACTCTGTACATGGATCAGAGATTGGCTTCCTGGAAGAATGCAGTGTGTAGTATTAAACGGTTTAGCCTCAGGTTGGCTAGACGTAACGAGTGGTGTGCCATAGGGGCCATATTTACTAGTAAGAAAGTATGGTTACTAGGACAAGTTGAATAAAACTCATAGCTTATAGATGCAGTATGGATGTGGGAAAAGCTCCAATTTATGGGTTTGCTGAAGTTATGGAGTAACACTTAACAGTGTCAGCTGTAGGCAGTCAATCCAAGACGATTACCGTGGCCACAGTTGAGGCTTGATGCTATTCTCTGGGCACACTGGTTGCTCAATACAGCCACACAACATTAAGCTGCTGCTGCCTCCTCCATCCCAAGGAATTTCTACAAGCATGATATGGTGGTACCTTATCATCTGTTCAACATGGCATGTTGTCTACTCACCATATGTGATCACAGCTGAGGTCAGCGTTTTTCACAGTGTGTGCTATGTGTTCGTCCTGATCCAACGTCAGTCCCATAGTTAATAGGTAGATTGATGTTATGCTTCCGTATGGCTGGGGAGATAGCTGGCTCCCTTGTATAAGGGGTTCGAGAAATATACATCTTGCCTCGAACTTAGTTGAAAATCGGCTAACTGCAGCCTCGTGGTAGCTTTTCAAATTCATAGGTGCCCGAGTGTTCCCTCTGACTTCGCTAAAGGCCTTCATCCCAAGAGGCACTAAGAATTTATCTATGATTGGTGGGTTAGCACTTGCAGTACAAAGATATTTCAGTGAGGATCATTTTATGTACAAAGATTTAATAGGTCTAAGCTAAAGAATCACTGGTTTATCATTAGAATGATAAAGTAGCACTTCTGCTCCACACATACACACACACACTAATTAAAGTGACAGACCTTGCTTGACAATAATTTGAATAAGTAACAGCCCCAGTGTGCTCTTTACAAAGTAATCTGTGGTAAATCTTGGTTGCTGGAGATAATCACGTTGCAGGTAATTTTGCAGCTTCAGTTGTGTGCTGCAGTAGGTATGTCACGGTGTTAGTAAAGTGAAAATCATAGTGGGGGAAATTTGAACTTTTTGATGACTTATGAACTGTGGTACAAGGAAGCAGAAAACTTTATTGGACTTGATGCTGTTTTTAATGATAATAGAGTGAGACAAAGGGGTCAAAGAAAGTTAAATATTGTAAGATATGTTGAAGGTGACAGTGGTGATAGTACAGTGAAAGGATAAGGAGGAGAAAAGGTCGTGTGAAAAGATGTGTACATAAATGGCAAAAGTTCATGATGGAATTTATGTAAGAAAGATTTGGTCAGATTAGTTGTGGAATAATTTACATTATAACGGTAATGTTGTAAGCAGTTAAAAGGTGCCAACTTGAGAAGATATTGAAAGAAAATATGAATGACAGGATTTATATAAAAGAAAAATTGTTATTAAAGGACCACATTGAAGAAACGAATCATAAAAAGAGTCAGTTAATGTGAAATTTCAAGACATATTTTGAAAGTGATCATAAAATGTTTTCCCTTTATAATGTTAGAAACAAAATGGAATACCTTTATGCTATATGGTCATCAAAAAGAGTGTGTGAATTATTGAAATGAAGAGAAATCTGAAACACTTGTGAAAGAACTGAAGGAATTAATGGAGTTTATGAACTGACTTGAAATTGAAAGAATATGACGGAAACTTAATAGAAAGAAAAGAAAGATATACAGATGAGAGCCCATGCAAGATATGCACAAAGGAATTCCTGAAAACACTCTAGAAAATGATTTCACAGTTATTAAGAGTCATTAAGTGCAAAAGTATTTCATGAAATACATGAAAAGGAACTTGATAAAATTTCCAATCTCAGGAAGAAGGATGGAGATACTTCGGTTTTTTGCCTGGTAAAATACTTAAAACTATAAGAGTATGCTAACAGATGGCGAGGAACACTTCTGGATAAATCTCAGATTGACAACTATGCAGCATGTACAGTGTCCGCAAAGCACATCCCCCCATTTTCAGAGGTGATACACGGCTAAGGTTTATTGTGGGTACAAGCATATGGCATTCTCAGAATGAAGTCATCATACAATTGGTCACCGAGACCAGTGTTCTAATAGTGTGAACCAGCGACCCACCTCGCTGTGCCTCAGCGTATCTTAAGGGAAGGATGTTCTTTCTTTAATCTTCCTGGCTGCCACTTCATTTTAGGAATGATGCCTCTGGGTGCTGTATTTATTCCACCTGTTCTTCAAGATGGTTGGTTTTTACCTATCTAAGGAGGAGAAAGCCTGAATTCTTTCTTAGAAGCAAGAAACTGGGTACACTTGAGATATCTAGGTGCAGTGGGTGCTTAGAATGCACGATCATGAAGCTGCCTCGTGCAAAATCTCGTTAATGCCTTGTTGCATTTAGGAAATCAGGACCCTTTGGACCCAAAACTTTGACCTAGAAAATTTTGCCGATTCCATGCAGATGGAAATCAAGACCAAAGGAGAGATGACAGAGTATTAAAATGTAAGTATAACATTGCTTTTAAAAATGTAAGTGGAGATGGACAAGGCTTTTTGAGGACACTGTATAACAGCAGAGAATAAGAGTCTTGTGAAACGAGCAACATACCTGGTGAACACTACACACTAGCCCCGCCAGTTGACAAAATCTTGTCATAGTTATTAGTCGGTAAGTATTGGCTCTCTTCTCTCACCCTCTATCTATTGTTTTTTCTTTCTGCTTTACATATTGTGTGGGATCTTATTTAAAAATTCCAAGCTGCTCTTAATGATGAAAGTGATTCTGTAACTTAATTTCCTTTTTTCCGTAGGAACGTTATATAGCCTCGCGGGAAGAGGTTGCAGCCTCTAAGTACGAAGAACCAACAAAGCAAGGTATTGGCAGTGACAATATTGGAAACAAGTTACTGAAGAAGATGGGATGGACTGATGGACAAGGTCTTGGTAAAGCGAACCAGGGTCGCACATCAATAATTGAAACTGAACGCCGTGTTGCTACTGCTGGCTTAGGTCTGCAAGGGAGCACCTATAGTGTTGTGGGAGATAGTTACAAGGATTGTGTTAAGAAGATGATGTTTCATAGATACCAAGAACTAGATGCTCAGGAGAAATCGGTAAAGAATTAAGTTAGATTGAAGCAAAGAGTCATGTCATAGTACAAGTCATACAAATAAGACTGATATACTTCATTGATCTATCTGTCTCCAGTCATACTTCATTGATCTATCTGTCTGCCAGTCTGTTTTATCTGTTTGTCTCCTTTTAACTGTCTATCTCAGTCATCATCATTACTCCATTCCCAATTTGATGGGGTGGATTAGGTACATACAGCCTCCACAACATCATTTGCACACATTGCTGTAAATTTACCAAAAGCGGCAACACTTTATTAGATATGAATTGGATGATTTCAAAGAGGATTTGTACTTGTGACCAAAGATGGGATTGATTTACATGGACAGGGCCATTCATTATTAGATAAACGAGTTTCAGACATTAAGTGAATGGAACTCTGTAGGTATATCTGGTCGGGTTTGACAAGAAAATGCCTAGTAGTGTACAAGACTTGACACTAAGAACTTGAATAGATGAATCTTATCAGAATGTTAGTGGTGGACAAGATAAATGGTATTAATTAACACTTTCGTGTATTGGTGTTTTAATATATGTCCTCATAAAAGACTTGCACCAGCATCATTTGGACAGAATATGCATAGAAACCTTTAAAGATTCATTAGAAATCCAATTTTGGGGCAGTAGATATGCTTCATGGTTTGAAATATGCATCAGCCTTTCTTGTGCAATATCTGAGCATATTACACGGCTTAATTGGCAAGGCCCCTTAGCCATGCTGTTGCACAGCATTAACCACTATAAATATTTAAACATTTGTGTTATTACACAGAAAACTATGATGTTTTGGTGTGTATGATATAGAGCAGTAATGAACAAATTTATTTAAAGAAAAAAAACAGATCTGTATCATAAATATTTACACTCTAGCTTTAATGGTGATGGTATAAGATTTACCATTTGGTTGATATGAAATTGTTGAGTAGTTTTATAACTTGCATACTTATAGATGCAAGAAAAATGGATATACAAGACAAAACCAACTTCACAAATGAATGAATTATCATGGGTTATGTCATATACGTTATGTAAGGGCTTACCCCATTGTACACGAAAGTGTTAAGTAATCCCAATCATTTAGATTTTATGAAAACCAAATAACTGGGCAGTGAATTGGTGATGACATCATTAAAATCAGGTGACTTCATTGGTGTGCATATTAACAAAAAGTGGGCCTTAAGTATGGGTTATTGTAGGATAGATTATACATCCCAGAAGGGCAGGTTCATTAATTTAAATTTAAATAAAATTGTTGAAATGTACATAAACTTCATTCCTTCAACAGAACCACAACTTATGTAAATAGGTTTAAAGTTTAATGCCATGTACAAAGGATTACATCCGTGTTTACAAACTGTACAGTTACTGCAGGACTTGTTTTGTAACAGAATATTGATGTAAAACTTATGTAACACTGCATGTAGCAGTAATCATTGTCCAAATGTAAGATAAAATGTTTACTCTCGATTAGATTATAGATGTGGCTATTTCCTTGTGTGATTGTTGATGTGATAGTTTTTAATAGTTTACTTTCAACTTGGAGGTAGTCCACACTGTTAAATATTCTGTATAAAAGATGATATAAAATCCCCTATCCCTGGGGATAGGGGATTAAGAATACTTCCCACGCATTCCTCACGTGTCGTAGAAGGCGACTAAA
>JAUUEF010164203.1:0-13976 GCA_032361405.1 Panulirus homarus | reverse complement strand
GAGTACGTTCTTGTCTTGTTTTGATACTGAGTCAGTTCCTCGCCTTGTCTTAATATTGAGTTTGTTCCTCTTTTTGCCTTAATGGTGAGAAAGATCCCCGTCTTGACTCAACACTGAGTAAGTTCCTCGCGTCGTCTTCATGATGAATCAGTTCCTTCTTTGTCTTGATAATGAGTCAGTTCCACGCTTTCTCTTCATACTTTCAGTTACTGTCTTGTCAGTTCCTGTATTGTGTTAACAGTGAATCAGTTCCTCGCCTTGCCTTAATAGCGAGTCAGTTCCTCGCCTTTTCTTGATTTTGAGTCAGTTCCTCTTCTTGTCTTATACTGAGTCAGTTCCTTCCCTTGTCTTCATACTGAGTCCGTTCCTCTTTTTGTCTTATTGATGAGTCAGTTCCCCGTCTTAATACTGACTAAGTTCCTCGCCGTGTCTCAATGAAGAGTGAGTTCCTCGTTTCTCTGAATAATGAGTCAGTTCCTCGTCTTGTCTTTATACTGAGTCACTTCCTCGTCTTTTCTGAACATTGAGTCAGTTTCTTACCTTGTCTTGATAATGAGCCAGTCCCTCGCCTTGTCTTAATAATGAATTAGTTCTCTCGTCTTGCCTTAATGCTCAGTCAATTCCACGCCTTTTCTTAATAGTGAGTCAATTCGACAACTTGTCTTAATAATGAGTCTGTTCCTCGGCCTGTATCAATAATGAGTCAGTTCATAGTCTTGTCTTGATAATAAGCCCGTTCCATGTCTTTTCTTAAAACTGAGTCAGTTCCTGTCTTGTGTTAATAGTAATTCAGTTCGTTGCCTTGTCTTAATAGTGAGTCAGTTCCTTGCTTTATCTCCCTACTGAGTCCGTTCCTCGTCTTGTCTCAATACTGAGTCAGTTCCTCGCCTTTTCTTGATAATGCGTCAGTTCTTTTTCTTGTCTTAAGACTGAGTCAGTTCCTCGTCTTGTCTTAACAATGAGTCAGTTCCTCACCTTGTCTCAACAATGACTCAGTTCCTAGTTTTGTCTTAATAGTGAGTAAGTTCCTCGCGTTGTCTTAATGATGAGTCTGTTCCTCGTATGTCTTAATAATAGTCAGTTCCACGCCTTGTCTTAATAATGTCAATTACTCTCTTGTCTAAATAATGAATCACTTCATAACCTTGTGTTAATAGTGAGTAAATTTCTCGTCTTGTCTTCATAGTGAGTCAGTTCCTCTCATCGTCTTAATAGTGAGTCAGTTCCTCGTCTTGTCTGAATACTGAGTAAGTTCATCGCCATGTCCTATCAATGAGTCAGTTTCTTACCTTGTCTTAATAATGAGTCAGTTCCCTCGTCTTGTCTTAATACTGAGTCAGTTCCACGCCTTGTATCAGTGGTGACTTAATTCCACACCTCGTCTTAATACCGGGTCAGTTCATCGTCTTGTCTTAATAATTAGTCAGTTCTTCGTTTTATCTTAATTCAAAGTCTGTCTCTGTCATGTCTTGATACTGAGTGAGTTCTTTGCCTTGTCTTAATACTGAGACAGTTCCTCGTCTTGTCTTAATACTGAGTCAGTTCCATGCCTTGTCTTAATAATGAGTCAGTTCCTGGCCTTGTCTTGATAATGAGTTAGTTCCAGTGTTGTCTTGGTTCTGAGTCAGTTCCATGCCTTGTCTTAATAGTGAGTCAATTCCATGCCTTTTCTTAATACTGAGTCAGTTCCTCTTCTTGTCTTAATAGTGAGTCATTTCTTTGTCTTGTCTTAATACTGAGTAAGTTTTTCGCCTTGTCTTAATGATGAGTTAGTTCCTCTTCTTGTCTTAATGAGTCAGTTCTACGCCTTATCTTCATATTGTCAGTTCCTCTCTGGTCTTACTAGTGAGACAGTTCCTCGTCTTGTTTGAATACTGAGTCAGTTCCTGTCTTGCCTTAATACTGAGTCAGTTCCTCGCCGTGTCTTAATAGTGATTCAGTTCCTCTTCTTGTCTTGATAGTGAGTCAGTTCCTTTTCTTGTCTTAAAAGTGATTCATTCCTCTCTTGGTCTGAACAGTGAGTCAGTTCCTTATCATTTCTGAAAACTGGATCAGCTCCTCGCCTTGTCTTGATAATGAGTGAATCCCTCGCCTCGTCTTAATAATGAATCAGTTCCCTGGTCTTGTCTTAATACTGAGTCAGTTCCACGCCTTGTCTGAATGGAGAGTCAATTCCACAACTTGTCTTAATAATGAGTCGTTTCCTTGTCTTGTATTAGTAGTGAGTCAGTTCCTCGTCTTGTCTTGATACTAACATATTTCCTCGTCCTTTCTTAAAACTGAGTCAGTTCCTGTAATGTGTTAACAATGAATCAGTTCCTCGCCTTTTCTTTATAGTGAGTCAGTTCGTCGCCTTGTCTTAATAATGAGTCAGTCCCTTGTCTTAATACTGAGTCAGTTCCTCGCCTTGTCTTAATACTTAGTCAGTTATTCATTTTTCTTAAGAGTGAGTCAGTTGCTCGTCTTCTCTTGATACGGAGTAAGTTCCTCGCGTTGTCTTAATGATGAGTCATTTCTCGTCTGTCTTGATAATGAGTCACTTCCATGCCTTGTCTTAATACTTTCAGTTCCTGTCTTGTCTTATTAATGAATCAGTTCCTCGTCTTCTCCTAATACTGAGTCAGTTCCTCGTCTTGTCTTAGTAGTGAGTCAGTTCCTCTCCTTGTCTTAATAGTGAGTCAGTTCCTCGACATGTCTTGATAATGAGTCAGTTCCACGGGTTGTTTTAATAATATCAGTTACTGACTTGTCTTAATAATGAGTCAGTTACTCATCTTGTCTTAACAGTGAGTCAATTCTTCGTTTTTTCTTAATAGTAAGTCAGTTCCTCGCATCATCCTAACAGTGAGTCATTACCTTGTCTTGTCTGAATATTGAGTCAGTTCCTCGTCATATCTTATCTTTGAGTCTGTTCCTCACTTTGTCTTGATAAAGAGTCAGTTCTCTCATCTTGTCTTAATACTATTAATACTTAATAATACGTATTAATACTTAATACGCCTTGTATTAATAGTGAGTCAATTCCACACCTTGTCTTAATATCGAGTCAGTTCCTCGTCTCGTCTTAATAATGAATCAGTTGCAGTCTAAGTCAATTCGTGTCTTGTCTTAATACTGAGTGAGTTCTTTGCCTTCTCTTAATACCGAAACAGTTCCTTGTCTTGTCTTAATACTGAATCAGTTCCTGTGTTTTCACTTCCTCGTCTTGTGTTAATTCAGACTCAGCTCTTCTCCTTGTCTTAATACTGAGTAAGTTCCTTGCGTTGTCTTAATGATGAGTCTGTTCCTCGTCTGTCTTAATAATGAGTCAGTTCCACGCCTTGTCTTAATAATGTCAGTTATTGCCTTGTCTAAATTATGAGTCAATTCCTAATCTTGTGTTAATACTGAGTGAACTTCTCGTCTTGTCTTGATAGTGAGTCAGTTCCTCTCATCGTCGTAATAGTGAGTCAGTTCCTCGTCTTGTCTGAATACTGAGTAAGTTCCTCGCCATGTCTTATCAATGTCTTGATAATGAGTCAGTTCCCTCGTCTTGTCTTAATGCTGAGTCAGTTCCACGCCTTGGATCAATAGTGAGTTAATTCCACACCTTGTCTTAATACTGGGTCAGTTCCTCGTCTTGTCTTAATAATGAGTCAGTTCCTCGTCTTGTCTTAATTCAAAGTCAGTTCCTGTCATGTCTTAATACTGAATGAGTTCCTTGCCTTGTCTTAATACTGAGACAGTTCCTCGTCTTACCTTAATACTGAGTCAGTTCCTGTCTTGTCTTAATAGTGATTCAGTTCCTCGCCTTGTATTAATAGTGAGTCACTTCCTCGTCGTGCCTAAATGCAGATTCAGTTCCTCTCCTTGTCTTAATACTGTGCCAGTTCCTCGTCTTGTTTAATACCGAGGCAGTTCCTCTCCTTGTCTCGATATAGAGTCAGTTTCTCACCTTGTCTTAATACTGAGTCAGTTCCTTGCTTTGTCTTAATAATGAGTCAATTCCTCGCTTTGTCTTGATAATGAGTTACTTCCTCATCTTGTCTTAATAATGAATCAGTTCCTCGCCTTGTCTTGTTATTGAGTCAGTTCCATGTCTTGACTTAACAATGAGTCAGTTCCTTGCCTTCTCTTAATGAGGAGTCAGTTCTTTAGTTTTGTCTTAATACTGAGTCAGTTCCATGCCGTGTCTTAATAGTGAGTCAATTCCATGCTTTTTCTTAATACTGAGTCAGTTCCTCTTCTTGTAGTAATAGTGAGTCATTTCCACGACTCGTCTTAATACAGAGTAAGTTCCTCGCCTTGTCTTAATGATGAGTCAGTTCCTCTTCTTCTCTTAATGAATCACTTCCACGCCTCATCTTAATATTGTTAGTTCCTCTCTTGTCTTACTAATGAGTCAGTTCCTCGTCTTGTCTGAATACTGAGTCAGTTCCTGGCTTGCCTTAATTCTGAGTCAGTTCCTCGCCTTGTCTTAATAGAGATTTAGTTCCTCGTCTTGTCTTAATAGTGAGTCAGTTCCTTTTCTTGTCTTAACAGTGATTTATTTCCTCTCCTGGTCTGAATAGTGAGTCAGTTCCTTATCATTTCTGAATACTGAATCATTTCCTCGCCTTGTCTTAATAATGAATCAGTTCCCTCGTCTTGTCTTAATACTGAGTCAGTTCCACGCCTTGTCTTAATAGAGAGTCAGTTCCACAACTTGTCTTGATAATGAATCGGTTCCTTGTCTTGCATTAGTAATGAGTCAGTTCCTCGTCTTGTCTTGATACTAAGTAATTTCCTCGTCCTTTCTTAAAAGTGAGTCAGTTCCTGTCTTGTGTTAATAGTGAGTCAGTTTCTCGCCTTGTCTTAATAGTGAGTTAGTTCCTCGCCTTATCTTGATAATGAGTCAGTTCCTCGTCTTGTCTTAATACTGAGTCAATTTCTCGCCTTGTCTTGATAATGAGTCAGTTACTTGTCTTAATACTGAGTCAGTTCCTCGCCTTGTCTTAATACTTAGTCAGTTACTCTTTTTTCTTGATAGGGAGTCAGTTCCTCGTCTTGTCTTGATACGGAGTAAGTTCCTCTCGTTGTCTTAATGATGAGTCATTTCTCGTCTGTCTTATTAATGAGTCACTTCCACGCCTTGTCTTAATACTGTCAGTTCTAGTCTTGTCTTAATAATGAATCATTTCCTCGTCTTCTCCTAATACTGAGTCAGTTCCTCGTCTTGTCTTGATAGTGAGTCAGTTCCTCTCTTTGTCTTAATAGTTAATCAGTTCCTAGTCTTGTCTTAATACTGAGTCAGTTCCACGCCTTGTCTTGATAATATCAGCTACTGACTTGTCTTAATAATAAATCAGTTCCTCATATTGTGTTAATAGTGAGTCAATTCTTCGCTTTGTCTTAATAATGAGTCAGTTCCTCTCATCGTCCTAATAGTGAGTCAGTTCTTCGTCTTGTCTGAATATAGAGTCAGTTCCTCGCCATGTCTTATCATTGAGTCTGTTCCTCGCCTTGTCTTGATAAAAAGTAAGTTCTCTCGTCTTGTCTTAATACTGAGACAGTTCCACGCCTTGTATTGATAATGAGTCAATTCCACACCTTGTCTTGATATCGAGTCAGTTCCTCATCTTGTCTTAATAATGAGTCGGTTCCTCGGCTTGTCTTAATTCGTAGTCAATATCTGTCTTGTCTTAATACTGAGTGAGTTCCTTGCCTTCTCTTAATACTGAAACAGTTCCTCGTCTTGTCTTAATACTGAATCAGTTCCTGTCTTGTCCTAATAGTGATTCAGTTCCACGGCCTATATTAATAATGAGTTACTTCCTCGTCTTGTCTTAATTCAGATTCAGTTCCTCTCCTTGTTTTAATACTGTGTCTGTTCCTGGTCTTGTTTAATACTGTGCCAGTTCCTCTCCTGATCTCGATAGAGAGTCAGTTCCTCAATTTGCCTTAATACTGAGTGAATTCCGTGCCTTGTCTTAATAATGAGTCAGTTCCTCGTCTTGTCTTCATAATGAGTTAGTTCCTCATCTTATCTTAATAATGAGTCAGTTCCTCGCCTTTTCTTGACAGTGAGTCAGTTCAAAGGCTTGTCTTAATGACAAGTCAGTTCCTCGTACTGTCTTAATACTGAGTCAGTTTCTTGTCTTAATAAGAGTCAGTTTCTCGCCTTGTCTTAGTAATGAGTCAGATCCCTAGTCTTGTGTTAATACCGAGTCAGTTCCACGTCTTGTATTAATAGTGAGTCAATTCAATAAATTATCTTAATACTGAGTCAGTTCCTCATCATCTCTTAATAGTGTGTCATTTGCTCGTCATGTTTTATTACTGAGTAAGTTCCTCGCCTTGTCTTGATAGTGATCAGTTCTCTATCTTGTCTTAACAGTGAGTCAGGTAATTTTCTTGTCTTAATAGTGATTCATTTACTCTCCTGGTCTGAATAATGTGTCAGTTCCTAGTCATTTCTGAATACTGAGTCAGTTCCTCGCCTTGTTATAATAATCCTGTCTGATATGAGCCAGTTCTTCTTGTGTCGATAGAGAGTCAGTTACTCACCTTGTCTTAATACTGAGTCCGTTCCTTGCCTTGTCTTAATATTGAGCCAGTTCCTCGCCTTGTCTTATTAATGAATTAGTTCCTCATCTTTTCTTAATACTGAATAAGTTTCTCGCCTTCTCTTGATAGGAAGTCAGTTCCATGCCCTTTCCAAATAATGAGTTAGTTCATCGACTTGTCTTGATATTGAGTCAGTTCCTCTTCTCGTCTTAATAGTGAGTCATTTCCTCGTCTTCTCTTAATGCTCAGTAAGTCCCTCGTCTTGTCTTAATGATTATTGAGTTCCTCGTCTTGTTTTAATGAGTCAGTTCCACGCCTTGTCTTAATACTGCCAGCTCCTTCCTTGTCTTACTAAGGAGTCCGTTCCTCCTCTTGTCTGAATACTAAGTCAGTTCCTATCTTGCCTTAGTACTGAGTCAGTTCAACACCTTGTGTTAATAGTGAGTCGAGTCAATTATACATCTTGTTCTAATAATGATTCAGTTCCTCGTCTTGTATTAATAATGAGTCAGTTCATCGTCTCGTCTTGATACTAAATCATTTCCTTGTCCTTTCTCAAAACGGGGTCAGTTCCTGTCTTGTGTTAATAGTGAATGAGTTCCTCGCCTTGTCTTGATAGTGAGTTCCTCGCCTTGTCATGATGATGAGTCATTTCCTCGTCTTGTCTTAATACTGAGTCAGTTCTTCGCCTCGTTTTAATAATGAGTCAGTTCCTCGTCAAGTCTTAATACTGAGTCAGTTCCTTGCCTTGTCTTAATACTGAGTCTGTTACTCTTTTTGCCTTAATAGTTAGCCCGTTCCGTGTCTTGTCTCAATACTGAGTAAGCTCCTCGCGTTGTCTGAATGATGAGTCAGTTCCTTCTCTGTCTTGATAATGAGTCAATTCCACGTCTTGTCTTGATACTGTTCGTTATTGTCTTGCCTTAATAATGAGTCAGTTCCTCGTCTTGTCTTAATACTGAGTTAGTTCATCTTTCTGTCTTAATAGTGAGTCAGTTCCTCTCCTTGTCTTGATAGTGAATCAGTTCCTCGTCTTGTCTGAATACTGAGTAAGTACCCCGCCTTGTGTTATCAAGGAGTAAGTTCCTCGCCTTGTCTTGATAGTGAGTCAGTCCCGTCGTCTTGTCTTAATACTGAGTCAGTTCCACGCCTTCTATTGATATTGAGTCAATTCCACGCCTTGTCTTAAAACTGATTAGTTCTAAGTTGTTGTTTTAATAATGAGTAAGTTCCTCGTCTTGTCTTAATTCTTACTTAGTTCCTCGCCTTGTCTTAATATTGAGACAGTCTTCTTGTCTTAGGTTATTACTGAGTCAGTTCCTTTCTTCTCTTAATAGTGATTTAATTCCAATCCTTGTTTTAATAGAGAGTCACTTTCTCTTGTCTTAATTGAGAGTCAGTTCCTCTCCTTTTCTTAATACTGAGTCAGTTCTTCGTCCTGTTTGATATGAGCCAGTTCTTCTCCTTGTCTCGATAGAGAGTCAGTTCCTCACCTTGTCTTAATGCTGAGTCCGTTCCTTGCCTTGCCTTAATAATGAGTCAGTTCCTCGACTTGTCTTAATAAAGAGTTAGTTCCTGATCTTGTCTTAATACTGAATCAGTTCCTCGCCTTGTCTTGATAGTAAGTCAGTTCCATGCCCTCTCATAATAATGAGTTAGTTCCTCGACTTGTCTTAATACTGAGTCAGTTCCTCTTCTTGTCTTAAGAGTGAATCATTTCCTCGTCTTCTCTTGATACTCAGAAACTTCCTTGGCTTGTCTTAATGATGAGTCAGTTCCTCGTCTTGCCTTAATGAGTCAGTTCCTCGCTTTGTCTTGATAGTCAGTCATTTCCATGTCTTGTCTTAATAATGAGTCAGTTCCTCGTCTTGTCTTAATACTGAGTCAGTTCCTGGTCTTGTCTTAATACTGAGTCAGTTCCATGCCTTGTCTTAATAATGAGTCAGTTCCTCGTCATGTCTTAATACTGAGTCAGTTCCTCGGCTTGTCTTAATACTGAGTCAGTTCCTCCTTTTGCCTTAATAGTTAGACCGTTCCTCATCTTGTCTCAATACTGAGTAAGCTCGTCGCGTTGTCTTAATGATGAGTCAGTTCCTTCTCTGTCTTAATAATGAGTCAGTTCCATGTCTTGTCTTAATACTGTCAGTTACTGTCTTGTCTTAATGATATGTCAGTTCCTAGTCCCGTCTAAATACTGAGTTAGTTCATCTTTCTGTCTTGATAGTGAGTCAGCTCCTCTCCTTGTCTTAATAGTGAGTCAGTTCCTAGTCTTGTCTGAGTATTGAGTAAGTACCTCGCCTTGTGTTATCAGTGAGTCAGTTCGTCGCCTTGTCTCGATAGTGAGTCAGTTCCCTCCTCTTGTTCTAATACTGAGTCAGTTCCACGCCTATATTTTTATTGAATCAATTCCACGCCTTGTCTTAAAACCGAGTCAGTTCCTCGTCTTGTTTCAAAAATTAGTTAGTTCCTGTCTTGTCTTAATACTTAGTCAATTCCTCGCCTTGTCTTAATACTGAGACAGTTTATCGTCTTGTCTTAATACTGAATCAGTTGCTTGCTTCTCTTAATAGTGATTTAGTTCCACGCCTTGTTTTAATAGTGACTCACTTCCGCTTGTCGTAATACAGAGTCAGTGCCACTCCTGGTCGTAATACTGACTCAGTTCCTCGTCCTGATGGATATGAGCCAGTACTTCTTGTCTCGATAGAAAGTCAGTTCCTCACCTTGTCGTTATGCTGAGTCCATTCCTTGCCTTTTCGTAATAATGAGTCAATTCCTCGCCTTGTCTTAATAATGAGTTTGTTCCTCATCTTGTCTTAATACTGAATCAGTTCCTCGCCTTGTCTTGATAGTAAGTCAGTTCCATGCCCTCTGTTAATAATGAGTTAGTTCCTCGACTTGTCTTAATACTGAGTCAGTTCCTTTTCTTGTCTTAATAGTGAGTTATTTCCTCGTCTTTTCTTAATGAGTCAGTTCCACGCCTTGTCTTAATACTTTCAGCTCCTTTCTTTTCTTACTAAGGAGTCCGTTTCTCGTCTTGTCTGAATGCGAAGTTAGTTCCTATCTTGCCTTAATACTGAGGCAGTTCTACGCTTTGTCTTAATAGTGAGTCAATTCTACATTTTGTCCTAATAATGAGTCAGTTCCTCGTCTTGTATTATAATGAGCCAGTTCACCGTCTTGCCTTGGTACTAAATCATTTCCTTGTCCTTTCCCAAAACTGGGTAAGTTCCTTTCTTGTGTTAATAGTTAATCAGTTCCTCGCCTTATCTTAATAGTTAGTGAGTTCCTCGCTTTGTCATGACGATGAGTTAGTTTATCTTCTTGTCTTAATACTGAGTCAGTTCTTCGCCTTGTCTTAATGATGAGTCAGCTCCTCGTCATGTCTTAATACTGAGTAACTTCCTCGACTTGTCTTAATTCTGAGTCATTTCCTCTTTTTGCCTTAATAGTTTGACCGTTCCTCGTCTTGTCTAAATACTGAGTAAGCTCCTCGTGTTGTTTTCTTAATGATGAGTCAGTTCCTTCTCTGTCTTAATAATGACTCAGTTCCACGTCTTGTCTTAATAATGTCAGTTACTGTCTTGTCTTAATTATGAGTCAGTTTCTCGTCTTGTCTCAATACTGAGTTTGTTCATCTTTCTGTCTTAATTGTGAGTCAGTTCCTCTCCTTGTCTTAATAGTGAGTCAGTTCCGCGTCTTGCATGAATACTGAGTAAATACGTCGCCTTGTGTTATCAGTGAGCAAATTCCTCGCCTTGTCTTGATAGTGAGTCAGTTCCCTCGTCTTGTCCTAATACTGAGTCTGTTCCACGCCTTCTATTAATATTAAGTCAAATCTACGCCATGGCTTAAAACCGAGTCACTTCCTCGTGAATTCCTGTCTTGTCTTAATACTGAGTCAGTTCCTCGCCTTGTCTTAATACTGAGACACTTTTCTCGTGTTGTCTTAAGACTGAGTCAGCTCCTTTCTTCTCTTAATAGTGATTTAGTTCCACGCTTTGTTTTAATAGTGAGTCACTTTCTCTTGTCTTAATAGAGTCAGTTCCTCTCCTTGTCTTAATACTGAGTCAGTTCTTCGTTCTGTTTGATATGAGCCAGTTCTTCTCCTTGACTCGATAGAAAGTCAGTTCCTCACATTGTCTTAATACTGAGTCCGTTCCTTGCCTTGTCTTAATTATGTGTCAGTTCCTCGCGTTGTCTTAATAGTGAATCAGTTCCCTCGTCTTGTCGTAATACTGTGTCAGTTCCACGCCTTGTCTTAATAGTAATTCAATTCTATATCTTGTCCTAATAATGAGTCAGTTCCTCGTCTTGTATTAATAATGAGTCAGTTAATCGTTTTGTCTTGACACTAAATCAGTTCCTTGTCCTTTCTCAAAACTTGGTCAGTTCCTATCTTGTGTTAATAGTGAATCAATTCCTCGCCTTGTCAGTTCCTAGCCTTGTCATGATAATGAGTCAGTTCCTCTTCTTGTCTTGATACTGAGTCAGTTCCTCGCCTTTTCTAGATAATGAGTCAGTTCCTCGTAATGTGTTAATACTGAGTCAGTTCCTCGTCTTGTCTTGATACTGAGTCAGTTCCTCTTTTTGAAATAATAGTGAGACCTTTACTCGTCTTGTCTCACTACTGAATAAGTTCCTCATGTCTTAATAGTGAAACAGTTCCTTCTCTGTCTAAATAATGAGTCAGTTCAACGCCGTGTCTTGATATCGTCAGCTACTGTCTTGTCTTATTAACGAGTAAGTTCATCTTTTTGTCTTAATAGTGAGTCAGTTCCTCTCCTTGTCTTATTAGTGAGTCAGTTCTACGTCTTGTCTGAATACTAAGAAAGTATCTCGCCTTGTGTTATCATTGAGTCAGTACCTCACCTTGTCTTGATAATGAGTCAATTCCATCGGCTTTTCCTAATGCTGAGTCAGTTCTACGCTTTCTATTAATCGTGGGTCAGTTCCGTACCTTGTCTTAAAACCGAGTCAGTTCCTCGTCTTGTTTTAATAATGAGTCACTTCCTCGTCTTGTCTTAATTCTAAGTCACTTCCTATCTTGTCTTAATACTGAGTCAATTCCTCGCCTTGTCTTAATACTGAGACAGTTTATCTTCCTGTCTTAATACTGAGTCAGTTCCATTCTTCTCTTAACAGTGATTTAGTTATTAAGACAAGGTTTTAATAGTGAGTCAATTCTTCTTGTCTTAATACCGAGTCAGTGCTTCGTCCTGTTTGATATGAGCCAGTTCTTCTCCTTGTCTCGATAGAGAGTCAGTTCCTCACCTTGTCTTAATACTGAGTACGTTCCTTGAATTGTCATAATAATGTGTCAGTTCCTCGCTTTGTCTTAACTCTTATTCAGTTCCACGCCTTGTCTTAATACTGAGAAAGTTTTCTCGTCTTGTCTTATTACTGAGTCAGTTCCTTTCTTCTCTTAATAGTGATTTAGTTCCACGCCTTGTTTTAATAGTGAGTCACTTTCTCTTGTCTTAATACAGAGTCAGTTCCTCTCCTTGTCATAATACTGAGTCAGATCTTCGTCCTCTTTGATATGAGCCAGTTCTTCTCCTTGTCTCGATAGAGAGTCAGTTCCTCACCTTGTCTTGATACTGAGTCCGTTCCTTGAATTGTCTTAATAATGAGTCAGTTCCTCGCCTTGTCTTAATAATGAATCAGTTCCCTAGTCTTGTGTTAATACTGAGTCAGTTCCACGCCTTGTCCTAACACTGTCAGCTCCTTTCTTGTCTTACTAAGGAGTCTGTTCCTCGTCTTGTATGAATACTAAGTCAGTTCCTATCTTGCCTTAATACTGAGTCAGCTCCACGCCTTGTCGTAATAGTGAGTCAATTCTACATCATGTCCTAATAATGAATCAGTTCCTCGTCTTGTATTAATAATGAGTAAGTTCATAATCTTGTCTTGATACTAAATCATTTCCATGTCCTTTCTGAAAACTGGGTCAGTTCCTGTCTTGTGTTAATGGTGAATCAGTTCCTCGCCTTGTCTTAATAGTTAGTGAGTTCCTCGCCATGTCATGATGATGAGTCAGTTCCTCTTCTTGTCTTAATACTGAGTCAGTTTCTCCAATTGTCTTAATAATGAGTCAGTTCCTCGTGATGTCTTAATACTGAGTCAGTTCCTCGCCTTGTCTTGATACCGAGTCAGTTCCTCTTTTTGCCTTAATAGTTAGACCGTTCCTCGTCTTTTCTCCATACTGAGTAAGCTCTTCGAGTTGTCTTAATGATTGGTCAGTTCCTTCTCTGTCTTAATAGTGAATCAGTTCCACGTCTTGTCTTAATACTGTCAGTTACTGTCTTGTCTTAAGAATGAGTCAGTTTCTCGTCTTCTCTTAATGCTAAATTAGTTCATCTTTCTCTCTTAATAGTGAGTCAGTACCTCTCCTTTTCAGTAGTGAGTCAGTTCCTTGTCTTGTATTAATATTGAGTCAGTTCATCGTCTTGTGTTGATACTAAATCAGTTCCTTGTCCTTTCTCAAAACTGGGTCAGTTCCTCTCTTGTGTTAATAGTGAATCAGTTCCTAGCCTCCTCTCAATAGTGAGTCAGTTCCTAGCCTTGCCATGAGAATGAGTCAATTCCTCATCTTGTTTTAATAATTAGTCAGTTCATCGTCTTGGTTTCTATTACACAGCAAAGTTATGTCTGTTTATCGTTTTTTTTTTTTTTTCTAATACACCCGAAGGCTGCTTGTGAACTGATCCCCTGCTGGGGCTCTCGCATTCGGCTGCCATTCGGCCTCCGCTTCGCGGGCCCTACGTCATCGATTTGCACTCCTGTGATCGGCTGAATTCCCCCATCATCTGCTGGGAAATATCGAGCTGTGATTGGCTGCTGATGTAAACATTACGCAGCCATCTTGGATGGACAGTGGTTATCATTGGTCAAAAGTGCGAGGTTGTGCGGAAGCGCTCTGAGGTTTTAGAAAAAAAAATGCTCAGAAATGCAGCATAGTAGATTATCACATTTCTAAGTGGATAAACATTTCCAAGTGTATTATCATTTCCATGTGGATTATCATATATCCAAGTGGATAAATATTTCCAAGTGGATTGTATTTCCAAGTGGATAAATATTTTCAGTTTGATTATCATATTTCCAAGTGGATTATCATATCCAAGTGGATAAATATTCAATCGGATTATCGTATTTCCAAGTGGATAAATAAATATGTAGATGAAATTATGATGGTGTGTATGTGCTGGGAAATGATGTGGCCGTAAACGTGTGGCGTGGCGGGTGCTGCTGCTGGACGCTGCTGCGGACATTCCAGGAATGTAATAATATCCAATTTTTTTTTTTTTCCAAGAGATTTTTACTTTTTTTTTTAAAATTAGGTGTAAAAGAATATCCTTCTGAAGGTGTTCTGCTGGGTAGCTTGATTGCGCGTGCGTGCTCTCTCTCTCTCTCTCTCTCTCTCTCTCTCTCTCTCTCTCTCTCTCTCT
>JAUUEF010164094.1:0-13978 GCA_032361405.1 Panulirus homarus | reverse complement strand
TATGTGTGGGCGTGTATGTATATACATGTGTATGTGGGTGGGTTGGGCCATTCTTTTGTCTGTTTCCTTGCTGTACCTTGCTAACACAGGAGACAGCGACAAAGTACAATAAAAAAAACATTGTAAGTTGAGGAGCATCTGTACATAAAAATCTCTGCTTTGAAACACACCATCATGTTTGAGGATATTCTGGATATCAATTCAGCAGCGACCAGATACTGTAAAAGGTAGTCTTTTTTTAGCTGAGGTGACAGAGGCTACTGAAGCCCTAATCAAGGCCATTCATTAATGCTATATACATATATATCTCTAGACTGAGCCAGATACCCATTTTATTGACTAACCCCAGGCCCAAGAGATAGATAAACAGCTGAGTTGACTGGTGCAACCAGGATTCAAATCTATGCACTCAACTCTTTGTGGCCCATGAATATGCATCATGGTCCAGAACATAACTGCTACACCACAGAAATCCATACTGTACACTCATTCCATGTGCTCATTCAGTCCACCAAGCAACTGTCATCCAGAGATAGTATCATAGATACCATTGATATTTTACTAAAATGCATTGCAGTTTATTGCATAGACTGTGGCATACAAAAAAAATATGAAGTAAATATGTTATCATTACATAGCTAAATTAGTGTGTATGATGTTATGGTGCAGAGAATGAAAAAGATATAAGATTCATTGTACAGCATTTATCAATTAATAAATGGTACACATCTATGTTTCTTTTGTACCAGTTTTGTAATCAGGGTTGATTTAACAAATAGGTATTACAGGCATTATTGACTTATTCTAAGGCTATTTTTGTCATTTTTAGTTTCAACATGGAGTAAGACTTTTCCAAAGAGTATTAAAAATACTAACCACCACATGTATTCAAGGAGTACTAAAATAAAAATCAGAAGTAATCACTTTTGATAATGACTTACCAGCTAAATTTTTTCACAGGGTCCAGTACCAGTGAAGTGGTTGGCGTTAGAATGCCTGCGGGATTGCGTATTCTCCACCCAAAGTGATGTCTGGTCATTTGGTGTTGTATTATGGGAGATTTTCAGTCTTGGTCAAAACCCTTATCCTGGAGTGGAATTTGATGAAAACTTTATTGTGAAACTGGAGAAAGGTGTCAGACTGGAACAACCAAGATACTCCACTTATGCATTGTGAGTGTGGACTTTCTCTTTATTAGTTGTACTTGCAAACATTATTATGCTTCATCATAAGTCTTTGTATTTTCACTCTCATCTATTTCCTCACCTTGCCCCAAAATTGTTCTGATTATGCTATCTTTCAGTATCATGTATGGCATCCTTATAGATAGAAAAGCTAATCTCTATCAGATGACCTGGCTAGAAAGTAATACAGTAATGTTATCACTCCTGCATTTACCTTGCTGGGTCTTACCACTGTGTCCAAGTTTCAGAAGTAAAGAATGCAAAGCATTACCCTTAATCCATCTCTTAAGTTCATACCTGCTGAGTCTTGAACAGTTTGATACGTTAACTTATCTGCTACAACAGCTAATTAGTAGTACATTTCATAATTTCATAAAATCATCCTTCAGTATCACATATCAACTTAAATTCCTTTCCTCTCAAAATTCTTGACTTGTGCTTTTGAATATGCATACATTAATCACTGATCCTTTATAAGAATATTCATTTATTTATAGATACATTATTATATCCTTGGAAACTGGGGAGAAAGAATAATACCTTAGTATCTTCTTTATCTACTCACATATCTCCTGCATATCATGAAAGGCAACCATGAGAGGCACGAGTTAGGGGACTGGAAATCCTTCCCTTCTGCATTGTTACTTTCCTAATGAAGGAACAGAAGGTGGAAAGTAGCAAATGGGTATTATATTATATTATATATGTACTTTCCACGCATTCAAGATATTCACCCTCATCTGCACAGCCTCATCTATAGTGCATACCTTGCAGTCATATAACATTATTAGGACTACTGTTCCTTCAAACATACCCATTTTTACCCTCCCAGATAACATTCTCTCTTTCCACACATTCCTCAATGCTCCCAGAACCTTTGCCCCCTCCCCACCCTATGGCTCACTTCTGCTTCCATTCACTGCCATGTCCACTCTTAGATATCTAAAACACTTTACTTCCTCAAATTTTTCTCAACCCTATTGAACCTAATATCCTTGCTAATATTCACATTCACTCTCAATTTTCTTCTTTTATATACTCTTCCAAACTCAGTCATCAACTTCTGCAGTTTTTCACTTGAACCAAATGCTGTATCATCAGACAAAAACTGACCCAATTCCCATGCCTTCTCATCCACCACAGGTTGCATATTCACCCCTCTCTCCAAGACTTGCATTTACATCCCTCACCACCCTATCCATAAACAAATTGAGCAACCATGGTGACATAACTCATCCCTACTGCAGATCAACCTTCACTTGTAACCATCTGTAACCATCCCCTCTCCTCTCTTACTACACATACACCAGCCTTACACCTTTGATTTAAAACTCTCACTGCTTCTATCAGCTTTCCTCCCACACCATATGTTTTTAAAACCTTTCACAAAGCATCTCTGTCAACCCCATCATGTGCCTTCTCCAGGTCCATAAATATCACACACAAATCTTTGTTTTTCTGAGTATTTTTCACCCGCATTCTTCAAAACAAACACCTGATCCACACATCCTCTACCACTTCTGAAACCACATTGCTCCTCCCTAGTCTGATGCTTGGTATATGTCTTCACCTTCTCAATCAGTACCCTACCATACCACTTACCAGGAACACTCAACAAACTTATACCTTTGTAATTTGAGTGCTCACCTTTATCACCTTTGCTTTTATACAGTTGCACTTCACATGCATTCTGACTGTCCTCAGGCACCTCACCATGATCCATACACACAATGAAAATCCTTACCTGCCAGTCAACACAGTCACCCCCTTTCATAATAAACTCAACAATAATACCATCCTTTTCAGCTGCCTTGTAGCATTTCATCTTGCACAATGTTTTCATCACCTCTTCTGTCTTCACCAAACCACTCTCCATGACTCTCACTTCACAAACTGCTTTGACCAAAACACCTTACATCTGCCACTCAGTCATCAAAATACTCACTCCATCTCTCACCACCCCCTTACTGTACTCCTAAGACATTTCAAGACCATGTACCCTTGTACCCTTGAGCTTTGTTTCACTTAGAACCAGAACATCCAAGTTTCTTTCCTCAAACGTACTACCTATCTCTCCTCTCTTCTCATCTTGTTACATCCACACACATAAAGGCATCCCAGCCTGAGCCTATGAGGAAAATGAGCATGCTCTGCTTGGCTTCTTCATCTGTTCCTTCTTTTAGGAATTGAAATGCAAGAAAGGGATTGTTTCCAGTCCCCTGCTCTTGCCCCCTTTAGTCACCTTTTTTGACATGCAGGGAATGCGGAGGTAGAATGGTTTCTCCCCTACCCCAGGGATAAAAGATATCTGATTAAAATCTGACGGTCAAGTTTTTATTTTTGGAAATTAATCAATAAATGATGGAATCTAGCGACTTTAGAAGGATTATCTTAGTGTGAAATACAAGAGTGAACAAGTTTGAGATAGAATGCTGTCAACTTTATCTTGCTTTACCAATGAATCTTAGTGCAGTGGTAAAAAAATAATATTACCTGTGTGTTATAGCACTCCAGTGTGAAACAATTGCTTAAAAAAAAAATTCAACTTTGATATATTCAGTGTGCTTATGATTTATTATGTAATAGGTACCGTATAATGCTGGACTGTTGGAATAGTGAACCTCTGGAGAGACCCACTTTTTCCAACCTAGAACAGCGTTTAGGAGAAATACTGGGAGAGGCAGAGAAACAGGTACGTGGAAATCATCACATATAACTGAGGCAGTGTTAGAGTCTGCAAAACAATACTTTATGAGGGATTAATTGATTTTCTGAAATACTATACAGAAATTTAGGATTGTGGGAACCAACTATGTCTAAACACCTTTGGCTGGCATTGTTTTCTTTGAAGTTTATACATTTATACATTCATACCATACATTTATCACACATTACCCTTTGCATGCCAGACCATGGATCGTACTCAAACATTTAACACATTCACACACATTTTTTTCTACTGTACCTGGTCATAATCTCCTTACTATTATTGCCACCCAGCAACATTAATCTTTACCCTGGACCACCAGTATACATATGCCCACAGTGCCAAATACCTATCGGTAAATGGCATTACTCTTATCAGATGCATGAATTGCATTCAGTGGTAAGACCTCCACTACTAAGACAGTAATTCTCAAAACCCCTTCATCCTCTGCACAAATACCTAACGAACAACAGCACAAGTTGGAAAAACCCTTCTACTCCACAGAATGCTAGCAACAGACTAAACATCCTGCAACTGAACACTAGTGGCATTAGAAATTCATATACCAAATTACTTATCTACATAACTAAGATAACATGATATCAACTTTGCCCTCATCCAAGAAACAAGACTGACAACCGTATCCACCTTCCCATTTTTAAACAATTACACATCCATTAGAGAAGACAAATGTAGAGAAAGAGAGGACTCATAACTCTTTTTCATTAAACCATACCATTCTCCAACACCAGTGACACTGCAAACACCCCGCAGACAATGACAACACCCAATGAATCTAATCATTAAAGATAAAACTTCACAGTACTAACTACAACATATTCAACACTTACACACACTCTCCCCCACTCCAGATTTCTTTTTCATCTATAAACCTGACCAGCATACCTAACACTGGGCTTAACACTCGCACCTAAGATCCTGAAAGTGAAATACTCAAACTAAACAGCCTCTCAGTGTCCTCACACTATGCAACCAGCCAACCAGACTCCAAACCCACCACCTACAGCAGCCAACTTCACCAGACATCACCTTCTGTTCTGGTGCATTGCATGCACAGAACAACTGACAGACCAGTTGGAGTACAGCACATGAACTGTGCTCTACCCCCAGTCCACTTAACCATCAAAAAGACGTAACAAATGAGAGGAGAGCAAACTGGTCAGCCTTCACGCAACACTTGGAAAAAAAAGCTCGTGATTTTCCATTTCCTAGATTATGTAGTCTCACACTTATTCAAAATCTCCAGACAAGCCAGCAAAAAACATAACTCAAGGGCATGGAAAGAAATCCAACCCAAACTTCTTCCCATCAGGTGCATTCCTCATGAAACAAAGAAACCACTAAATAAAACCACTCACCCTCAACTGATATCAAAGAACAATTCCAAACTCCAAATAACTCCATAACTAACCTAACCACTGAAAAACAAGCTGAAACCTGGCACACTTTCCTAAACACATTGTACCACAAGTCTCAAAGCAATAAAATGTGGTGAAAATTTAAAAAGATCCACATTTACTCATCGGTCCATCCCCCATTCATCAAACAATCTTAATCCATTCCAATGAAATCCTTTCCTCCATAGAACATACAAATACACTCGTGAGACACTACTCAAAAATCTGATGCTAGCTAACCTCACACCTTAACGGGAAATTCATGAAAAACCCACACAAGTTCCATCCACAAATAACTGTCAATGCACCATTGATACAAGCTATGTAATTAGAACCTTGAAGAACTCTCTTGCTGCTGGCCTTTATGACATACCAAACTTTCTCATACAATCCAAGCACTTACAAATATCTTTAACCACTCTTGGCTACACAACAAAATCCTTAACATCTGGAAACTTGGCAATATAATACTAATCATAAAACCCTTCAAACCATCCAATCTGTGAAAAATTGATCCACAACAGAATCACAGTATCTCACTCTCAACCACACAACATGACTTCAGACCTAGCCATTCCACCACCACATTACACATTGGCTTCATAAAACATATCCAAGATAGTTTCAGCCACACAGTACTAGTGGCAATAGAGATCAACAAAGCACTTGACACTGTCCCTCAACACATCCCTACACTAAAGATACTTGACCCACAACAACAAAACGTGGTTGACCAGTTTCATAGCCAGCTTCCACAATCGAATCACCAACATTTATGTCACCTCTAAAACAAACTTTAGAATGGAGTTCCTCAAAGAGCAGCTTTTCCTCCAGCCCACTTCAATCTCTTCCTACAAGACCTCCCATTACCTGTACCAAATCACAACATGAAGGTCCTTTCTTAAGCAAACAACCCCACAGTCACTTCACAATGCCCTGACACAACAGTAGCAACAACAAACATGCATCTCTGCATCACTCAGTTGGAACAGTGACTTACTCAAAATAGTGTTTGCATCTCAACAAGTCTTCAGTCACTCTGATTCCCAGACAGACATGAATCCAGTTCACACCCTCTTTTCACTTTGAATGGACAATCATTCTCTGAACAAAACACAAACAATTCTAGGCATCACATATGACACACACGACATTTACTTCCTACACCAATAACAGTACAAAAGCAATATTTGATCTAAATGGCCTCAGAACACTTAACTGGCGTGACATTTGGACAAGAAAAATAATCCATTAACATGAGTTTTGAGTAATTCATTCACTACACTCTAAACTGCTTCTCTTGCCTGGTCTTTTACCCTTCCTGTAATAAATATAACAGAGTTGCAAACCACACAAAACAGTACAGTCAGAAAAATCACTGGCCTCAGAAACTAAACATCCTCTGCACATAGATGTATATACAACATCACAGAATGACCTAAGGTCTGTGTGGATGTGGCCGGCTTCCTGAGCACTGCAGTAACCTCATAAAGATAGAAGTAAGATGATATCCTGTTACTCGTTGTCCAATGACATGCAAGCTGGTGACATTAAACCTAATCCTGGATCACCAGTGTACCTCTGCCTACAGTGCCAAATGCCCATCACCAAAAAGCACTACACCATCAGATGCTCCAACTGCTTTTACTAGTATCACATCCTTTAAACATCACTGTCATCGTTAAGTAACTACTCAGAACGCTGGAAATGCAGCAACCATTCAGACAGCAACTTCCAAAACCATATCACAATACCCCTTCATCTCCAGCACAAACACCCAACAAACAATTCTTGTAGTTAAGAATGTAAATTATTTCAAGATTCAAATTTTTTTGAGAAATTGCTTCTTATTATCTGGTATCTGTCAGCCAGAAGAGGCATTGTGCTATGATTTACATCATCATTTAAGTTGTAGAGGACTTTCATAACACTATATTTACAGTATTGAAACTGTTCTTTGCCCCCCCCAAAAAAAAATATACCATACATTTTTGCTATTTTTCTTTGGAATATAGATGTGCTTCAGAACCTTAGAATAGTAACTATTCTTAACCCTTTACCGGGCAAAATTTTGTGTTAGGATAGCCCTAGAACAATGTCTACAACAAAAACTAGATATTTCTCAAAGATATTTTTGTTCTTGAAAATTTTTCCAAATTTGTCATCATTGACCCCACAGGAGGGGTTTCAAGTACGGTCATATCTGTCAGCTTGCCCAGTTTACTGGAAGTTGAGTATGTCCATTTTAAGCTGCATGGCCAGTTTCATGGTAATTTGTCTATTGTCATTTATCACCAACTGGCCTGAGTGTGGCCCCTCTACTACGATAAGATTTGTGTGCACTACCTATTTAAGGAAGAGTGTTACTCGCTATGTGACATGCAGTTCCTGTATAGTCATGTATGGTAGACTTGCCAGATTCTTAGGAAGTGTTCTTACAATCATATTTGACCACTTTGCTTGAGAACTGAGAGGAAGGCAGCCCAAGGATATAAGGAAATTGTTATACCAAAAACAGAAAATCCTTCTGTTGGAATTCAAGCAAAAGTGTTACAATGTTGAGATTCTTGCCAAATACAAAACTTCACTTGTCTAAGTACAAACATACCTTGTGATTAGACTATATGACATGAAGTTGTATAGATTTGCCCGTTAATTGGGAAAAACAACTTTTTTCAAGTGCTGTAACTCAGGAGTGTTGAATGATGGGAAATTTGGATTTATGACATGTATGGATTTGGCTAAGAGTGTGAATGAATGTGGCCTTTTTGTCTCTATTCCTGGTGCTACCTCGCTGAAGCAGGGGATAGCGATGCTGTTTTCCTAATGGGGCAGGGTAGCGACAGGAATGGACAAAGGCAGGCAAGTATGAATATGTACATGTGTTAATGTCTGCATTGTGTGTATACATATATGTATATGTTGATGTGGAGAAAGAATACTTTCCATGTATTCCCTGTGTATCGTAGAAGGTGACTAAAAGGGGAGGGAGCGGGGGGCTGGAATTCTTCCCCTCCCATGTATAATTTTCCAAAAGAAGGAATGGAGAGGTGGGCCAAGTGAGGATATACCCTCTAAGGCTCACTCCTCTGTTCTTAACGCTACCTCGCTAATGTGGGGTAAGGCGAATATGTATGAAAAAATATATATATAATCTCTTTTTTTATTATACTTTATATATACTTTCACCTGCCTGAAGTAACATCAAGTGAAAAGTCACCTTTGTCAATGCTTATGTCATCACCAGTTATTGGAACAGAGTATGGTCACATCAGAAAATCTCTTGCTTCAAAGAAGTCCACTTAGTCCCTGTTACTGAGTATAGTGCAGCTCCAGGGCTGCAGGAGTCCTAGAATCTTTTGAAAGGGGTCCTATCATATAAGAATTATACATAATCACTCCATTTTTGCCTAAACAGGTTCACTGTAAAGTGAAAATTTTTATTTTTAGACAGTATATCACCTATTCTGGTGAAACTAACCTAACTGTTGTCATAGTGAAGGAGGGAGAAAACGGAAAAAACACTAGCAATGCAGATTGGCCACAGCAGTTCATAACATCAGAAATTCTTTCTTTCCTTCTAAAACCAATGCAATGTTGTGCATAAGCAACAGTGCAACTTAGTAAGGTTTCCTCGTGGCAGTGGGATAAGATCTGTATAATTAACAACTATTAGATAACTTGCTTGATCAATTATACAAGAACTTCTGTAAATTCTTATATCTGAGTGCAGAGTTTACAAAGCATCCAAAGAGATTATCAAAAAAGAAATATCCCATCAAAGGACAAATGAACTGCCTGAATCCATAAAATGCTTATGGTCATCATCATCTTGAGGTCAGAACTGCTTCTTCTTGGCACATTTTCTGGCACGCTGATAAAAACTAATCTCACAAACACTAGTCTTGCATCTACACTATCAGTTAACCTGATAAAATGCTCCAGGTTTCAAAAACTAATCCCTTGTCTTAAAAACCAAAGATTTTCATTGATTTTTTTTTATGTGCACTAGAAACTAAGTTTAAGGAGTAACAAATAAATTAGATCTTTGTAAACAAATTATTTCAATATGAAAAACTTTAATAACCATGTTATGACACTATGAAGAAAAGAGGAAATATTCAGATATATAATCCTATCAAAACAATGGTGTGCTGCAAGTTCTAGGTGCTTAGCACATCCTCATAGAAAAAAGCTGTCCTTTCATGCTCTGTACACAATACAGAAGCAAAAAAAGAAAAAAAATATCTTCCTCATTCACTAAAACCTAATCTAAGAATTACTACTTATATCACAAACAGTTCACACAAATGTACACCAGAGGAAAGTCTTTGGATAACTGCCTCCATATGAGGCATATTAACTATACTGTACAACTCCCCAGCTGTGTACCTCTGAAGCTTTGGGGTTTAAGATCACATATCCACGCATTCTAATATTCCTGTCACCCATGGAATTGAAAGTCAATAAAATTATCAAATTCACTGTTACTTATTGAACACTTTCATTAATATTCAGCTTTCTTTCATTAACTCAAAACCGAATTACACTAAATAAATGTTATTTACTATTTCTTAATGTCCAATGCTCATCTACTGCCCTGAGCATGTTGATTTTATTCATCATGTTTTTTTTCCATCCATAGCATTAAAATCTTTGCTAATCAGTTTAACTACAAGTATGGATGTACAAAAAATTTATCTAAGTATGAGGTGACGACTATATTCACAGAATCACCTGATCTGCTAGACACATGTTTAACAAAAAGATCCGTTACATGTGAACAAAGAAAAACTGACGCCAATTGAAAACTGGGGGTGCTGCCACCAAAAAATCACTCATTCCTATCATTTCTTATAAGTTTGGTTCTGATGTCAAAATTAAAAAGACTTCTATTCATAATGAGTATTGTTAAGGGCATGTAGTAGTAGTGATGTAGCCTAATGCGTAGTGGCGGCGGTGAGGGCAGAGAGAAGGCAGCAGCAGCAGACAGTAAGCAGAAAGGTACCGTGGGCGGGGGCACTGGTGGAGGGGGCAACGCTACTGAACTGCACGGATGACCCCGACCCGCTACCTGTCTCTGCCGTTGGATCTGTAACACACACAACCCCACACTCAGCAACAACACCCCACACAAAAACATGGAGGTATAGTGGGGAATGCTTACCAACAAAAATTCTTTGACAGCAAACACAACATATACACATCTCCCACTTTTAAACAAATACACACAATTAACCTGAATCAAAAACACACCCACACTTATCTATACAGCAAAGATAAGAATAAAATACCTACTCACGGATACAGAAAATGCTTTATAAAAGTAAATTTACAACTGTGCAAGATAATTTGATGCAAAAACCCTGAACCCATAAGCTACCCATATTATGTACTAAGTACTCTATTCATGAGTACTATTCACTTCTAACCAACCATACCACAATTATTACACTTGCCAGTGTACACTCTTGAACATGATCCTAAACAGGCATTATCAAAACTGCCCAGTGAAGCACAAACAGTTATTAAACCCTTAAAACAGTACTCTGCAAAACACTTAAAGTTTACATCAACACAATGATATATACAGTTTATAAAAGAGAACACTCATTCACATAAAGTGGATAAAGAAAAATTCACATACTGGAAAATCTATAAACGGTTAGATTCTGCTTTGCTATCATCTTGAATACATTCTAAAACAAAAAGTCTTTTCCAGTTTGTAATAAACTATAATACTGAGGTCAAAAAAGACCATGCACATAATTGCAGTTGCTAAATCATAACCGAGCTAATACTTTAAATAACTTTAACAACTACTTGAACAAGTATTTTACTTTTCCCAAGGTGAACGTTTTACTTAAAATTTTCTGCCACATCAACAGCAAGGGTCATTTGTAGTTAAAGTGAAGGAAAATATAAAACATTAAAGTAACAGACCACTTACTAATGGGTGTATATCATAAAACTAGATTATCTATGAATCAGATTCAAAGTAAAATTCTAATTCTTTCATTGACTTCATTTTGATATGTACTACTTTACTAGCTCTATCATTAATGCATTTTTGCTCAATGAATATCAACAAATAAAAATACAATGGATTTTTAACTAGTTTAGGTATGACAATGTAGAGATAAGTCAAAATTCTATGCAGTTTGATTAATACTTATGCTTTAAATGATTTCAATCCATGCCACATCTGATGACATTATTATGGGTATCATGACCATTAAGGAACTAACTAGATTAAGTATGCAGTATGGCATTATGAAAACATTAAGGCTAGCACTCATGATATTATACCCTTGGAAACAAGTTTCTAGTCTTCCCTATATTAATTTACTCACTAATAAGATACCAAAGCAGTATCTAACAATATATGCAAGCAATTCTTGGTAGCCATGCAAGGTATATAACATCAAAGTCACAATCTGCTTACTTATGAATTGGAAAAAAGGTTGATCAAATATACTGTATGTACAACTTGTACAAAATATAAAATCAAAATGAGTTTATCTACAAAGAAACATCAAGTGTCAGGCATCTGTGACTAATTTAAAGTACAGCAGAACTTAATTCAGATGAAAATTATGGTAGAGGAAATGAAAAGTGGGCTATGATAAAAAACTGAAAAAAAGGTATTAGTACATGTATATCAGTTCAATTACTCTGATTATAATTTTCTACTTAATACTCGTGATCATAGATTGAATTTTTGCCATATATCATATGGGTTCTCAACACGAAAAAAACAGGAGTCCCTAGTGTTGTTTTGGAAAAAAATGGCAGCCTTTGATGGCCTCAAATGGTCTTTTAGGCCAACGTGCAATAGCTTAAATCCTAGCCCGATTCTGAAGTACCTGCAACCAAACTTTGGAGCCTCTAGGTGCTAATCATCCCAAGGATAACTAAGACACTGTATGCCAGGCACTACCCTTTTAGGCCCACCTCACTCATCCCAAGGACTGTATCCCAAGACTGCCTCTCCATCATGCTTATCTCAAGGACTTGTGTTCCCAGGACTGTTCCTACAGACCAGCTCTGTTCATCCTAGGGGTTATTTCCTATAGGCTGCCCCTCCATCCTCCCCATCTCATCTTAAGCACTGTAACCATTATAGCATGTACAAACACACACATACACACAAAAGAAAAAAGATAGAAGATTCAAGTGTGACAGATGACCTAATCACAGTCTCAAGTTTTTAAAACAGATTGATGACATAGACAGTGAACAGTTCTTTGACTGAAGGGATACAACAATCAGTAGAAAGAACATGAATTGAAGCAAGAAACTTGTTACAAAAAGATATGAGAAAGTACTTTCATGGTATATGAGCAGCAGATGAATGAACGAAAATGATTGAAGACATTATTCAAGCAGACAGCTTGCATAATATTCAAGAGAGTGTATGAGAGAGAATGTTCCATCCTGTACAGTATGGACAGATAATTACACACATTTTTTCCTGAATTCTAACATTAACCAGATATGGATTCAGATAAGGGAGAGCCTCAAGACCATTCAATTGTGACTAGATCCACTAGTAAAGTCAAGATGGAGATAAGAAGGATTGATCCCTAGAGAACATGCGTTTAGAGATATCACGGGAAATCATCAAAAAAGCAGGATTAAGAATTAACATAACTAGACAAGGAAATATAAAACTGAAGAATGATTTTAAGGATCATGAAGGAGGTCAAGATATGAGAGAAAAACTCCGGAAATTAAAGGTTAAAGAACCAAATCACGAACACAGGCCTGCATCAAGTTAGGGCGTTCACATGGTACATAACTAGAGGGAAGGAGGTAGAATGATCAAAGAGCGCGAGAGGTCAGAAGGGGATTTTCTAGACGTTTTAGAAAATGGTGAATGAGCGGAAATAGCCATAACGCAAGGGACATAAACGACTGATTATAGAGTAAGGGAGAGGGGAGCGGAGCAGTTTCTGGGGTTGGTCAACTGAGTCAGTATATGATGACTAATTCAATGGGACAGAATCCTCGGGACATTGTAACTGCTCTTTTGTCTTATATATATTAATATATATACCCTATCCCTGGGGATAGAGGAGGAAGAATACTTCCCACGCATTTCCCGCGTGTCGTAGAAGGCGACTAAAGGAGACGGGAGCGGGGGGCTAAAAACCCTCCCCTCCTTGTATTTTAACTTTCAAAAAGGGGAAACAGAAAAAGGAATCACGCGGGGAGTGCTCATCCTCCTCAAAGGCTCAGAATGGGTCGTCTAAATGTGTGTGGGTGTAGCCAAGATGAGAAAAAGAAGAGATAGGTAATATGTTTGAGGAAAGGAACATGGATGTTTTGGCTCTGAGTGAAATGAAGCTCAAGTGTAAACGGGAAGAGTAGTTTGGGAATGTTTTGGGAGTAAAGTCAGGGGTTCGTGAGAGGACAAAAGCAAGGGAAGGAGTAGCACTACTCCTGAAACAGGAGTTGTGGGAGTATGAGAAAGAGTGTAAGAAAGTAAACTCTAGATTGATATGGATAAAACTGAAAGTGGATGGAGAGAGATAGGTGATCAAAGGTGCCTATACACCTGGGCATGAGAAGAAAAATCATGAGAGGCAAGTGCTTTGGGAGCAGCTGAGTGAGTGTGTTAGTAGTTTTGATGCACGAGACCGGGTTATAGTGATGGGTGATTTGAA
>JAUUEF010164093.1:3993-23493 GCA_032361405.1 Panulirus homarus | reverse complement strand
CTCTTAACGATAGCCACAACTATTTGGTCATCCTCCCTCTCAAAAACACATGCAACACAAAACAACCAGTGGTTATTTTCCAACCACAAGCATTCATGGAGACCTATACTAGTAAATCTCCCTTCCCAACAAACACAACAACAAAAAATTCCCAAAGTAATGTCTCAACATATACTACACAACTCCATACCACCAGATATATACCCATCTCAAATTACTCTATAACAAATGTACAAATTACACCTCATCTAACACAAACATCAAATCAACATACCACACAAACCTTCATGTACAAGATGAAACTTTCACATTGAAGGCACTGAACATCTGCCCTTCACTTCTGCACTCACCTTACCAAATACACATCATCATTGTACTTCTTGACCTGTGGCAAGCTTCCTACATGTTCGAAAGCCCAATATATGAGGATCTTGTGGCAGGAAAGTATGACATACATCAAACCCATTGGAATTCCCTTATACAGGTATAATACTTTTACTTAAAAACCAACCATGCTAAGTTTCAAACCTCTAATTCTAGCAGTTATGAAAAGTTTTCACAGATGGAACAAGTGTAATAAAAAATAACTGATGTAGACATATACAAAAAAAAATTCTGAATACAAATAGAGATTAAACATTTAAAAGCTGGATGCTGCCATAGGCCCACAACAATTTGTTAATTATATATGCTGTGTGGTAAAAGTCTTATGAGAACTTACCTACAAAGGAACCAATTATATTCCAAGGTTATGTATTTTACAGAGGGATTATGGAAAGTCAAATATCACCAAGAAAAAATTGTATATCCTTTCAGCAAAGGTCACCTACACAATATTCATACATCATCTAGTCTATAGCCTAGGTTTAAGCTTCCTTTAATCCTTGTACTGCCTGTACCAACTTTTTTCCAGGTTTAAAAATCCTTGTACTATCTGTACCACCTTCTTTTCAGGTTTAAAAAAAAATCTCAAAAACCATCAGAATCCTGAAAAAAAAGCCATGCAAAAATAAAGAACTTGCTAATGTCTTTCATTATTTTCAACAATGACCAAAGAATGCTTATACAATGATAACACAAAATACTTCATGAGTGGATTTTTTCCCTAAACATTTGCCATTTCCTGCACAGGGAAGATACCATCAAGAATGTAAGACTGAACCTTACAGAAAAATATCCCCACTTTGCTCCTTTTTCTGTTCCAACCAAAATATCTATCTTGTCAATAGCTTAAAAGCCTATGATCCATGAAAATAATATTACTTCTAGCCCTGATTCATTTGATATATTTCTACAAAAAATTCAAGAGAAACTATCACATCAAAAGTTATTGTTTCACTATCACAAAGCACTAGATTACACTTAAATAAAATAGTATGAATGAGAACACATACATACTACTACCTACAAAGGGATTTTGCTAGAAAGGTAAGGCAAGTGCATGATGCTCCCTATACATCTTGCTTGTTGGATATGCCGTTTCCTTTGGTATAACCATCTACTTGAGGTACATCCGGGACAGATTTCAGCCATATAGATGCCTATCTTGTAAATGTATTTGAAGTCAATCCATTAATGATTCTTAATTCTAATGATACTGCACTGAACCTTTCAAGTTTCTTTCCTGAACATTCAAGAATTCATTAGATATTTTCTTTATGTTCCTAAGAACTAATTTGATAGTCCTGTATTTTTCTTTTAAGAGCCTTTCAGACTTTAGATAATATTTTTTCTTAAGCCTTCTGTTTGTTACCCTAATTTAAAAAACCAAAATGCTCCTAAATCAGAAACTTTTGAGCAGTGACATGATGTTACAAGTGGAAAATTCTACACCTGACCTAACTTACCAATGCTGGGCTCTGATGCTCTGTTGGCACTGGTTTGTTACAAACCATTGTTATCTCTGCTCTGTGGTTCTAAGATATTGTTGAAAATGTCAAAAAGGCCTGCAGATACCCCTGTGGGTAACGGTGAAATAAACTCGATAAAAGAGATGATGTTAACACTGCAGAAATAATGCCTATAGACAACATGGTGGAAATGTGTGATGGACTTATTGAAGGACTAGAGCAATGTGCATTCATAACACGAAATCATGTCAGTTTATTTAATCAAAGAAGTCTTCTAAGACATACACCATTGTTAATGAGGAAGATGACTCTGAAGGAAACATTTAAAAAGCCACCCAGCAGAATGCCTCATCTCTGAAGGACCCACTTCCTGATCCCTCAACTTTTGATGTTCCATCTCATGATGATGCCAACAGTGATGTACCCTGCCCTTCAAGTTTTTCCAGGCCATATGTAGTTCTAGTATTTGTTGCTGCATTCATCTTCTTTTGTAAATAGATTTTTTTTTTAAATGCAAAGCATGATTTTCATGTGAAATCTGAATTTCATCCCCACCTAAAATGCAATGTTTGAGCATAACTTGACCAGCGACACTATTGCGTTGAAATAGTTCTCAATTTCATTACATTTACAGCTACCTGTAATTATCGTAAATTAAATGCTTATCTATTCTATAGCTCAAATAAAACCTAAAAACAAAATACAGTATACTGTAAATTCTTAATCGAAACACAGCATCTTAGGTGGAAACTGAAAACCTGTAGTAGTTATTGTTTAACAGCTGATACAGGTATTCTGCTGATGCTTCTGTGCTGCTTAGTTACCCAAACATATTTTTTCATTGTACTAATGGTATTCATATTTTTTTTACTGTTAAGTACTTATGTGTGAAAAAGTGTAAGAAAATGATTGCTCATTAGTAGCATATAAGTTCTGAGTCAGGAATGAAGGAGATGCCAAACAACTACAGGTTGTCCACATGGGCACCAACCCCTAACTTTACCCCTAACATGTACCCAAACCATTCTTAACCTTTACCCTTGAGCTTAGTTTGGTTACAACAACACAAATTTAGACAACCCAACCTGAGCCTTCAAGGAGGATGAACACTTCTCACTTGGCTCCTTCTATTCCATCTTTACCTGACATGCAGAAAGAATTCTTTCTTTCCCTCCTCAGGGATATTAGGAATTAAGAAATACAGCCTTATTTATGGCAAAGCCAACCACAAAAGAATAATCTAATAAAATTCTACAAAAATTTTTGAGATCATCCTTGGGCAATACCGGACTATGATTTTAAATGTAATCAACTTAATGATTTTGAATAAGTTTTACCATAACTTACCCTCAAGTGTTGTACACAGTTACAATGAATTTCACAGTAACATACACAAGTCTGCATGAAAATAAAGTTTGAAAAATCCTTAAATTCTAGTTTCTGAATAATTATCAGAAAATAAAATAACATTACCTTTCTGCAAAACAAGGCTAAAGAACCATGTCTCTTTGGTTTATCTTTTTTCTTGTCTGTATTTGGCGTGTCTGCTACCCTCTCGCCTGAATCCCCACCAGTCTCTGGAGTGTCTGTTGTTCCCTGTGGATTTTTTGGTACAGAGTATAATGTTGTTACTCCATTCTCCTTCACCTGTAAATGAAAACAGCAACATTTAACCTAACAAAATCACATCAACTGAAGTAATTATCCATCTTTAACTGCAGTTGTTCCTTAAACAGTTCTTTTCTACAATAATCAACTCCATTCTCATGATCAGGCACAAACATCCTCAGCCCATACCCACTATAGTGAAGGTGAAACTTGAACTTCCACACTAATATGTCTTTCTTACTTTCTCACTTTACACACTAAGTTGATTAAAGTGAAAATAATGACTTTAACGCACCAACTCTATACACAAAATGCTGCTGCTATAATGAATTCCATCTTATTCCTCTGGGATCCATTTGAAATATTCCCAGACAAAATCCAGCTCTTCAAAGTCTGCCTTCCCTTCTTGTACTTTCAATTCTATTTGCATCTCTGATGCCTGTTGAAGGGGTGACCATAGCAAAAGAGTCTCTATACATCTCCAGTGTCCCTTTTCAGCCTTTACTGCCCCAATCTTAACAGGCCAATGGCAAAGGGTAACTCCAGTGTAGTTTTCAGAGGCTCCTACCGACTACATCTACTTAATGTTCCAAGTTACTGTCTCTACCTAAAAATCTCACCTGAATTTCCTACCTATAATCTATGATGCTTATTGCCTTTGGTGGCCATAGCGAAAGAGTGCACTTATTTGCCTTTAAAGCAGGCGGAGGACCCAGTCTTTTTCACTTGCATGATTCTGCTTCTATTCTCCAACTTTCCCACTACCATCCATACTGTACCTCACACCCACAGTCTTTATTATACTACTTCTAGTGCTATCACTACAACTTGCCATATACATGCAAATGTTTATCTACCTTTATCTCTGATGCCTGTTCCCCTTGGGTACTACCTTAAAGGGGTGGCCATGGCAAAGGAGTCTCCATAACTGATGAACTCCAGTGCTGCTAAGATTCTTTGCCTTTGGTGCCTCACCCTTATCAGGCTACTGACAGAGGGCAGCTCTATCAGTTTTCAAAGGCTCCTACTTATGTTCCTACCAAGTACTTCTACCAGATGTCTACCCAAAATGCATGCCTATGTAGTCCAGAGAAATTATTGAAAGGCATGCAGTGCTTGGCTGTGGTCAGTGGTTTTGGTACATCACACATGAAAGCCTTATGTATTTAATTTAACTGAATTCTATTATATTTCTAAATATATTAACATCTACCATAATTACACACCATGATGGTATTATCTTTTGTTGGCTGAGACAGTAAGGCAACTGAGGTCCTAATGAGGGCCTTCACATTAATGCTAAGTTTTCCTAGCGCTACCTCGTTGAAGCAGGAGGGTAGCAATGCTGTTTCCTGTGGGGCAGAGTATATATATACCCTAGCCCGAGCCAGGTACCCATTTCATCGACCAACCCAAGGAGTGGGTGAACAACTGGGTTGACTGTGGACAGACTGCTAACTGCCGTTACCAGGATTCCAATATATGTGCTTGATCCTGGGCGGCCCGTGAATGCATCATGGTCAGGAAAGTTAACCATGCACCATAGGAGTCCACTGAACATGTCAAGGTATGTACAAATTGGATCCATTCATTTTTGAGAAAATTGGAAAATGTTTTATCAATTGTTCTTGACTCTAAGTTGTCTTATGTAAGTCAACCCTGAGTTCAGTTTTATCTGAGTGAGGTCATCGAGAGATATCAGAGATATCAGGTCCAGGTCAAGTGGGTCACTAAACCTTGTGTCAACAATGCCTCTCACTGGGTCACTCATACCCTCAAGTCAACAATGCCTCTCTAACTGTGAAAATCATATAACCTTATTCCTTGTTTCCTCAGGTTCTGTGCAAATAAACTATCATATCTATTTTCTCTCTGTAACTAGTCCCCTAAAGAAATTTGTCAATACACAAAAGTACTCAAGATTCTTGTGCAGTACTCCCTTTTCCTAGTGCTGATTCTGCTTTTACAAAATCATATGTTTATTTTGATTTTCTGCACATACATAATATACTCAAGCCTGGGCTAGGTATCCATTCTATAGACCAACCCCTAAGGGTAGATAAACAGCTAGGTTAATTGTCAACTGACGACCACAACCCAGATTCGAACCTATGTGCTTGACTCTGGGTGGCTCATGGATGTTTCATGGTTAAGAATGCTAACTGCTACACAAGGGTCCATACTTAATTCCTGCCTCAGGAGTCCCTTCTATCTTCTATAGAGCATCTACAATACTAAGGCAGCTAGCAACATCCAATGAGCAGGACCACAGGTTGTAAAACGTCATGTTGCGAGTGTGTCCATGTGGAAAGAGCGTGGGACAACTGAGCAGTAGGTCTTTGATGTCGTCATTGCAGTAGCTAGATTGTGGGTATGAGGGATCTTGAGATATGTTAAATCAATGTCTGTAATGTCATTAATGAAGATGGCTGAATTGCTACATGGCAAGTTACTTCATGTTCTATGAATTCAGTTAATGGAATTCTATTTTATGCAAAAACATACAAATACTTTTCCACTGCAAATAAAACCTTACTGTCTCATGTGTAACCATATTATTTCCTGGTCATAGAGAATAATTATAAATATCACAAGGAATAAAGTTTCTTATGTGTACTATGTGCAAATTCTTACATCACAAAAACATTGCCAGTAATGCATATCAACATGTGCTTTTACATCCAAAATTGAATATTATTTTATGATTTACCTGAACAGTAATGCGATTTGGTGACTTGTGAATGGAGGGAGATGAAGATGTGGTCAATACTGAGGACACAACAGGTGACCGGTTACCAAGACCAGCAGGTCGAGAAACAGTAAGCGTAGGAGAGGGGTTAACGGAACCTGATGATGTAGAAGAAGGAAACAGAGTCCTTCTGGCAGATGACTGGCCCAATGGGGACTGAAATCTTTCTGAGATCGTTGACAATGGTGAAAGCTGAAGATCTGAAAAGTAAATGAACAATGCTAAAAATTCCTGAAAAATAAATGAACAATGAGTGAAATTCAAAGTTGGATTATCTACTTAGGTTTCTTGGAGTGGTGCTATGCCATGTTAAAAAAAAAATCTGAAATTGAGAGGTCCCTCTGGATTCTGTAATGCACTATTCAGTGGAAATTGTAAAGTACTATAACAATGCTCATTTCAGCACTTTTCAGCCTGGAAAAGACATCTAAAAACATAAAACTACTTAACCAGAAATATATTTTCTGCTTTCCTTCAAAGATACAAAATACTTTAACAATATAAAAAATCATGTCATCGGCCTTTCCATTACGAGTACTGTCCAAAATTTCTCCAATACTTGTGTTCCTTCCATTGTCACCAAATAATTCTAATTTGACTCTAAGACTTCACTATTTTCGACTTTATGTTTGTTTGATAACACTGCAACTGTACATGTCACATATTGAAGCAAGTCTCCTCTCCATTAACCCCATTTTTTAATGGTCAAGCCTTAGAATGGTTAGATGAAACAAGTGGAGTGCCGTAAGGATCAATCATGGGACTAGTTCTCTTTGTCATATATATGATATTGATAATGGGCTGCATTGGAAAATATCAAAATTCACTTATGATACAAAGGTGAAAAATAAATCTACAGATGAACTTGAATGCCTACAGCTTCAAACTGACACAAGCAAACTGATGAACTGGGCTCATAGGAGGCAAATGAAGCTTGATAATGATAAGTGCAAAGTTTTACATATCGGTACTAAAATGAAAAGACGAGCCACAGTATGAACTCTGTTGAAATGCAAAAGGTAAATGTGGAAAAAGACAGCCATAATAATCTCATGTGACCTAAATCTAAGAAAGCAGGGTGCAGAAGCAGTGAAATATCCTTGGATTCATAGAGAGAGAGGAGGAAAGCAACAATCCACTGGTTATTCTCATCCCTGAATAAGATTTCTTTTAAAGACTAGACAAATAAATCAGCAACATCTGTGTCATCATACAAACAGATTCATGTCAGTAGTGGCAGGAAGAACCTCATACTGACTACGTTACCCAATACGCTATAAATGTATACTAATAAAAAGTGAAAATAAATCAGAAGTGTTAATTTTAGCTGATAATATGACTTACTGCTGGGAGTAGCTTTATCACTGACTAGTTTTGAAGCTGGAGATACTGGAGTTGATGAAAGGCTTATGGAAGGAGTAATTGGATTCATCTCTGTCTCCAGCTGATCAGAGAAGTTCACATCCTGGCAAGAGGGAATGTCTGAACTGCCATTTTGGAGGTTCAACCACAGAGGAGATTCTGCCTTCCACGCAAGAGAATCTAGAATTTGCTCCTCAATCTGTTTGCGAAATAAAGAGAAATATATAAAACCTTTTTTCATTTGCTATTTCTTCTCCTGTCTTAGCAAAGTAATAAAAGGTACAGATGAAAAACAGTCTTGGTTGCAAACACCCAATCTCTACCTATCATGTATTATGAATAAACAACAATATAACATCTACAGCCAAGCCCCACAGCCTATTCTATGATTTACCTTAACATTTCAATACATAACCCCAAAACAGTACATTATCCCAAAAACAGTACACATCATAACAATCCAATTCACTCTGTCCCATTCACACCTCTTACCCTCCTGTCATTTTGCTTACTCTTGGTCATCAGCATAGCCTCTACCATTTTGCTTACTCTGATGTCAGCAGAAAAGTTCTTTTTTTCTAAGCTCTTCTTTTAGTGATGTCAATTGCTAATATTCTCATCATAAACAGTACTAACACTAACACCATTACCTTTTGTATTTGCTCAAACATGGTTCCATCTGTGACAACTCTGAACTTTCTGTTAATCAGCAACTTAATACATCTTCATATCTCATACTTAATGTTCAGTTCAGCTAATTCTATTACCTTCATCATATGCCTTTGCAAAATTAAAAGTCAATTTTCTTTCTTTGCATTAACTTTCAAATATGTCATAGAAATGATCAAATAATTGCATCTGCCTACTTTCCCCTGTTACTAAACAAATCCATGTTGATCTTCATTTATGTGGCTGTTCATGATCAGATGTCATAATGTGTGGTATTAAATCATTCTTTTCAAGATTCTTATGATAAAAAGGAGAGGAATAGGGAAGGAGGAGAGAGAGAATACCTTCCTACCAATGGGTGTCAATGATTATGTTTATTATTATTACATGTTCATCATGTTTACAAAAATTGTTTTACACTCAGTACTGCATAGTATTATATAAAATATGAAAAAAGAAAGAGGCACTGCTCCTGCTGCAGACAGGATATTCCTAAAACAAGATTTTGCTTAAGGCAAAGTTAATGTGTAATGCTCACTACATACTTGCTTGTTTCATAAGGAGTTCTGCAGCCACACACACTGTATACTTATCTAACCTCGTTCATCCAAAAGTGTTCTCAGCTATTTATTGGTTCCTTTTTTTGGAGATACCTATTTCTACTCTTATGTTTCTGGTATGGTTCCTAACATCATTGAAAAACTTCTCCATATTTCTTGTTGGGCTCAAGAATATTTTAGTTAAGTACCTTTCTGATATATTTAGCTCTCTGCTTATGCCTGATAGTCTTATCATACACAATATTGAAACTAGTACCATTCTTCACTGCACATGTGGTTCCATTTGCTTACATGAAATTTTCATTTGTCAAAAACTCCTCAATTCATCTCAGTGTACCTTCGATTTCATGTTCAGTCATATTTGTTTCCCATTTCCAGCATTTACTTCAATAAACCATTCTTTTTTTTATTCATTTAGCTATTTATCCTCATCTACATCTCATGCCTCACATCTACACAATCTCTTTGGGATCATAAGCCCTTCAAACATACCCATTTTCACTTTCCCAAATAACAACCTCTCACTCCTCAATGCTCCTTGAACCTTCCCACTCTCATCCTATGATTCACTTCTAATTACATTGCTTCACACACTCAAAAACATTAAGTACTAACCCCTTTAAGGTGTTTCACCAATTCTCTGGAAAGTTGATTGTCTGACTGCTTCTCTGACCGTATGACAGGTTCAATTATCCGTATAAAGTAATAAGGTTCTACATGTCCGACCTGTAAAAGACAATCACTCACTACAATTCATTGTTTTTGGCATACCATTAAAAGGTATTTATTATGTCTAACACAATCAACTCAATTCCGATTATCATTGGAGTCACCACTCTTACTGTAAGATGTCAGATGCATCAACATCCCCCTCTGCCCCTCACTTAGTGGTGGACCAGGCTAACACAATCAATTTATATAACTTTGATTACATTTATCACTTTTGAATGCCAGCCTATCCTCCAACATGGAAAGACAATAATTGTTTTTCTACTGCATTTATCAAAAAGAACATATCACTGTGAAGCTTAAAATTCTGATACCCTCCATGCATCCGACATTAAAAAAAATTCTCTAATCCTTTATTCATTATACCATAGAATTTTTTAAAAACTATACTTGATATATGCTTTCTTCACTACATGCATTACACATCATGAAGGCAATGCATAAACAGAAATTGCTGATACTTAAAATATCAAATATATAATTAATTCAAATTAACAGCACTACTGTTAATACATAATCTAACAACAATCAAAAGTTTCCAAGAACATGAAGTGAAAATTTACATGCCATACATTAATTCATCATGGAATTTCCCTCAGTTTATAGACATGCCTTCTTTTTTTTCTCGATAGCTTTCAAAAATGCCTGTAAACCCTCTACAAACTGAAATATCCAGCTCAATTTTTCCCATCCCTCTATATTATCCTTGTTCCTCACACTTATCTCCACAATTAATTAGTTCTACTCATATATGTGTAAGATCTCATGAGTTCTAGGGATGTCAAAAACAAACATTGGTCCATTAAAAAGACTACTTACCTGTAAAGACCAGGGAAATCTTCTGGGATCATTGTAGGACTTGAGCACAATTTCTAAGCAGCAGGTGAAGAGGGTTCTATGAAACAAATCTTCCTTCAAAATGGCCTGCAAAGAAAGGTATAAAGGACATGCCTTGGGATAGTATATAAAACAAAACATTCTTCACATACCACTACATAATGAAATAAAATATGGAGGATTAATTGTATATAATTCCCTATTTGTATAATATGGGGAGGGAGTTTTACACTCGTGGGGCCCCATTTCTTGAAAATTCTCTACAAGCACAAAACTTCTTAATTTGTGTGTGCTCTCTGCATTAACCATGCCCTCAGTCATTCTATTACATTTATCCAACACTCATATCAGAAAAGGACTTCCATGTATCTTTTTTGGCAAGTTTCTTGCTTAATTTCATGTTATATCCTCTGGATCTTCTAACCTTGCATCTCTTGAACTGTTTTACTGTCCACATGATCAATTATGTAAACAAATACTGTGATCAGATCACCCTTCACACTTCCAAGGTCAGCAAATTTGAAGTCTAAAGTCTAGATATCTCATACTCCCCCCTTGTTTCATCACATTAGTGCAGGGGCTATAATGTCATCCAATGTGAAACACTTTTGAACTTATTCAAATCTTCATATATCCTTACATCATCCTCTAGAAGTCTTCCCTCTGAATCCCTTAGTTTGATCAGCTGCTCTTTAACTGAAAACCTACTACCTATAAATTTATGGAAATGTTTTGGTTTCTCTCCTGCACTGTCCACAATATTTCCAAAATTTTTGTTCCTACTTTCCAATCCTGCTATACTCATTCCTTGCTCTCTCTTCAACCTTACAATGCTGGCAGTTGGAGTACAGCCTGTATCTTTATCACAGATGGGCAGACAGGTGGCTGCTTTGACAAAACATTTCAGATTATAAGACACATCAAATGTACTAAGAAATTTCAGTTTTAGCTTCCACAGTCACTACCAGAACATTCTGGAAATATCTCGATGCTTCTTTGTGCATTATAAATAGCTCCTAGAGTGGATGTGAGCATTCTTCATCTGTTCCTGAGGCTATCTTGCTAATCTGAAAAAAGCAAACCTGGGAAAAAAAAAGTGTTCTCCAAGTTTCATCATCCAGATATCACCATAAACAAGCAATTCCCTCATACTGTGAAATTGTCAGTTTTGCCTCCCATGTGTATATAAGTGGTTAATATTCATTAAACAGAGTAATACCAGATTCCTGGAATATGTACACACTTGCAGTCTGAATGGAAGGAAAAATTAAAAAGGGTTACCGGTCAACTTCATAAAACAAAATTATGACAAAAAGACATATGGCTTCCAATGCACATTTCTAAATAATAAACACACTTCAGCATACTGAAATGTTTACTTACCCGTCAGTTATCCACTACCATTAATCTGTAGCTATAATTTTCAATTTAAGAAACTAATGGCAAGAACAAAAATAATAAGTACTTTAAGAAACTAATGGTAAGAACAAAAATGATAAGTATTAACTAATGAAATACTAGTGATGAATAATAAGAACAACTTTGATATGGTTATCACACCATCTCCAACTGCATGCAGTGATAACTCTTTACTACACTTCTCATCAGTGTCAAGCTGAGGGGTTTAGCAAAGTGAGAAAATATGCTACAGTAAAATGATCTAAAAAGCATTACCATGAGATCAACTCCTCTCCTCCTTTCATCCATCAAGATATGTTCTAAGAAGGTGTAATATAGCATTTGGCCCATCTTCAGTCTCATTTTTGCAAAGTCTATGCTTGGACCATTATAGTCTTCTGTTGCTTGAGTGTATAGGCGGCAGAATTCATCACTCATTTCCGTTACCAATGATGTAATCTTTTCCTCAGGATTAGTCTTACAAGTTCTGTGAATGCACAAATCAATTATATTGAATACAGAGTAAAATTTCAATAAAAGCTCTGAATGACAAGACACAAGATAAATATTCTTTACAGTCTAGCCCTTGACTAATAAGGTTTACAATAATTCCGATAACCTTTACACACAGGCCATCTCCATTAATCTCATTTTTGTTTCACACTTGTTTGCCGTTTCCCATTCTAGTGAGGTAGCATGAGGAACAGAGGAGGAAAGACCTCATTCACTTGCTGCCATGTGTAATGTACAGAAACAACAATCTCCTATCCACAACCAGGTCCCATAGAACTTTCTGTGGTTTCCCCCAACTGTTTCATATCCCCTGGTTCAGTCCATTGACAGCACCTCATCCCTTGTATACAACACTCCAATTCACTTTAACCCATACATGTATTTCACCCTCCTGCACATTCAGACCCTCAACATTCAAAACACATCCTTTTATCTTCAATTTGGTCTCTCCCTTCTTCTTTTTCCCTTTAATTTAGACACACATCCATTTTGTCAACCTATCCTCACTCATTCTCTTCATATGTATGAACCATTTCAGCATATCCTCTTAACATCTCTAAATCACATTTTCATTACCACAACTCTTTCACCCTTTTATTACTTACTTGATCAATCCATGTCTGTCTGGCTGTATAATGTTGTCAAACAATTCATTTGCAATGCATCCACCCTCTTCCACATATTCTTGTTAGGAATAATTTACCTTTAAACATATCCGTTTTTGCCCTCCCAAATAAGAACATCCTTTTCATACATCATTTAATGCACCCAAGACCTTCAATCCATCACCCACAACTAACCTGTCCTTCTGCAATGTTGAACCTAATAGCCTTGCTTTTATTTACTTATTCTCATCTTCCTCCTTTTACACATAGTACCAAACACAGACATCAACTGCTGCAGTTTTTCACTCCTACTCCATTCTGCCACTAGTGCTGTATCACTAGGAAACAACAACTACCTCACTTCCCAGGCCCCCCCTCACCATTTACACACTGCAGTTTGCTCTGATCTGCAAGACCCTTGCATAAACAAATCAAACAGCCACCTTCATGTGGAACCACTCACTCTTCTCTCTACCTTCCTGGACACATGCAAACTCTTTATAAATATTTTTCACTGCTAAGTTTTTCTCCAACACCATATATTCGTAAGGTCCAGGGTTTGCCCTACACTCTTGGTGGTCATGTGTCCCATTTGGGAGCCCCTACACTCCCCTGAGAAAAATTTCAAAATTAAAGGTGTCTGAGACAGCATTTCCTGCTTTCTGAAGGCTGTAGTATAGAAAGAACAAAGAAAAGGGGCAAACTATGGAGGAAGTACAAAAATGGGAAGATGCTTTAAGGGCTCGGAGCCTGAACATGCAGGAGGCGTAAAAAGGTAAAGCTAATTGGAGTGGTGTGGTTTACATGGGATGACATGCTTTCCATGGGCTGAACCAAGGTATCTGAAGCAGTCTGACGAAACCACAGAAAGGTGTGGTACCTGAATGTGAATAAGGGGTTCTGGCACAGCATACATAACATAAAAAGTGGATGCAGGCAAATGAAGCAATTTCTTTGTGTGTTCCTAGCACTATCTCACTAACAAATGAAATGGCAAACATGTACAAAAGAAAATGAAAGACCTATTATATTTATGAAATCATTAACTTTCTGCTTTTATTTCTTTATAGAAATTGTAAATAAACTTAGTAACTTTACCAGAAACACTCATACAGATAGTTTAAATATCAAAAGAGATTAGCAAATGTGGCAAAAATCAACACAAAATACATTTCCATCCCCTGCCATGTTTTTGAGTATAGGCTGTTAGACTCTATATTTCTATTTGGGGTTTAAAAAGGGACATTAAGATGATCTTTGCTTCACTGTGTAGGGGTTGAATGTTTCTGGTTGCTAAGCATCTAAAAAGATTTCTGAATGTTGATTTGTGTGATCTCAGGTTTGTTCCACTTGCTTTTGAGAGTGTGAACAGCAGGTGGGGGGCATTTCAGGGAGTTGCATGTGAAATGCTTGGAGAGGATACTAAGGGATTCTTATTTTTGTTCAAATCTGGTAGAAGATATACATCTGTAAATACTAAAAATTTAAGGGGCAACTCATTACAGCTTAGATATATGTTTTACTCACTTGAACATCTCAAGAAGCTCTTCACTTGCATTATTTTTTCGACCAGCAAGAAGCGCATAAAGCTTTTGAAGGCCAGAAGTGACTACTGTTAGAGGATTAGTGCCAATAGTTGGACGATCTATGGTATAACGACGACCAGTGATAGGTGTTTGTGGAACTAAGTGATGATCACCATCAAATGACTGAAACAAAGTTTTAAAACTAAATGTTATGAGATAATCCTTATGAAAGAACTCTATATGCACAGTCTGGTAGAAGATTTCTTAAATACAATCATTAAATGTAAATATTTCATTCTGAATTACAACTTTACATTATTCTTACAGATCTCCAACATATTATCTGCAAATACAACCACAAAATCTTTAATGTGCATTACGATTATTAGTTACTTTCTAAAGTCAAAGTAACTTGAAAAACACTTTGAACATTCTAAAATAAAGGAACTTCCAAATTAAAAATCTTATCACTTACTTTTGAGATGAAGCACAAAGAAAAAAACCCACAAAATCAAACCTGCACTAAGTTTCTCCTAGCTTGTCTCATTGACCCAGTGTCCACTGGAGAGTCCTGATGCGAAGCATGAGTTGATGGTGGTGATGTTGTCACACCCTTTACCACCTCATCCTCATTAAGGAACATTCTCTCATCAAATTCTCCATAACTCAACAAGTACTCTTCATAAGCATTTTTTACTTCTTTAACATTATGATCAAAATTTGATTGTTCCAAAAGGCCAGTGCCTTCCACACCTCCTTTAAGCACCTGTTAAAAAAAAATATTTTGATAAACTATATAAATACAACAAAAATAACTCGGCATCATTAAAATGAGCTGGTCTTAATACTTACACTGGACCATTCATCCATCAATCCATTTGCTTAATTATCATACACACCTTTTCCTAATAAACAAAAGAGGTTGATGCATGCAGAACCATCTCCATCATTTAGTTATACCCATCAATATGGCGAAGAGCTCTCCATCCTCTACTGAATATCATGCAAGTTTTTTAGTCTACACTTGAAAATTTAATGAGTGAAGAAAAGAAGAGTAATCTCATGAAGTAATAGGAATGGAATAACAACATACAGTACTATGAAAAGAACAAAACAATAGGAATTGCACAAATGCTCTAAAGGACTACACAAGTAACCAATGGCAAATTGACAAATGTCATTCATCCTTTTTCTTTCATACATTCACCAAATCCTGCAAGTGGGGTAGCACAAGACCAGATGTCTGAGCCTTTGAGGAAAACACCATGTTCTGTTCCTTATTTTGGAAAGTAATTTGAGAGGGAGGACTTCCAGCCTCCAGCCCCCACGTTTCCAGTTGCCCTCTACGACACACCATGAATGTACCCTAAACTATAAACAATACATTTCTCCGAAAACTTCTCAAATAATTCTGTAAGCATTTCTATGGCTAATGGGTGACATTCATTTGTTCTTTCTTCTAATCTAGGCATAAAGAATATCTAAATTCTCATGATGGTACCACATGCTATGATAATACTGTACTGTGGTGGCTTGGATCAATGCCCTAACAGGTGCAAATCTAAAACTGAAAGAAAACACTGGAGACCATGCAGACTGATTTATGATTACTAACCTTTTTTTCTATGAGATCTCTAATACGTTTATTCCAGCAGTATTCCCGCACAACTTTGGTCTCCACCAGCACACCTTCAAATTTTTCACAAAGGTAGTCCATAATTGACACTGGCCATGATGACAGCTCACCACTTGATTCATTGTTCAATAAGTCATTTGGTAAGCCTGAAGAGAGAGAACTGTTAAATCATACAAATTTAACTGAAATTTTGGATCAACAGGATTATTTCTAAATCTAACTGCCTACTTTTCACTCTTTCCCCAAAAAGGTGATAAACTCTATCAAACTCTCATGACCAAACAATGAATGACTCACTTTTTCCTGAGCCCAATGCTATGGGAAAATTTTCATATATCTTATAGCCATATGACTTTCACTTCTTCCTAAGCTCAAAGCAATGGAAAAATTTTTCTTCACATTTTGAAGCCATATTGCCTGGACATAATAAAAAGATCTCTCTATGCATCTCTCTATGAACTTTGCACTCATTTCCCTGACATCCAATCCTTAAACAGATTAAGCAATCATATATCACACAACCTCATGGCAGACTTACCTCCAATGAGTACTCATTCTCCTCACTTCCTATTCACACAAATGCCCTTCTCTCATGACAAAGAAAATCCTTCCTGTTATGTAGTAACTTTTCATTTACCCCAAATTTTCATAAAACTTTCTACCATTAGCCTCTTTGTCAACTGTATCATACATTCTCTCATGATCCATACCACATGCAATTCAGTTACTCTAAGTATTACACAAATTCTTAAAAACAAACACCTGTTCCAAACACCCGTTACTTCTAACAAATTTCTCCCTTCCAATCTGATGTTCTGTGCATACCACCACCCTCTCACACATCAAACCCTCAAAAACATTACCAGATTAATCTACCTTTTCATTTCAAGCCTTCAATGCCATAATCAACAGATCACTGGCAGAGAGAAACTCTAACACAGTGCCTCCATGTACACTGACACATTTAAGGGTCCTAATACTCTTGTGTGAGGAAAGACAGGAAAGAGGTCACTATCCACGTGGGGAAAGATAGGTATACTTGATGGTATCACTCACATACATATCCTGGTAGGATTGCAGCCTTTCACATGTAACAAAATAAGCAATGGTTCCAGAGATGAACCCAGAGCAAACTCCTGGTGGCCTCAACCCACTTTTAAATTGACCATCTGACATGCATCCTTTGTTCCCTTCCATTAAAATGACAACCTAGCCATAGATTAAGTGTTCCCCAGAAGATGCAGATTCTTATCTTCCTCCAACGTGGTAGTGTCAAATGTCTACTGGCAGTGCCGATACATAAAATGCAACCAGCCTTCCCATTGTCTAGAACAGTACTCACTCTGTCAAAAGGTTGTTATATATGACTGTGTATGAATGCAACTTAGGATACAACACTGCCAACCAAGGAACACTTATACAGCAAATAAAAATCCAGGATAATGATCTAATGTGAAAAAAAAGTTTATTCAAACAATTCCAATCTTGTAATTAACAATATACACCACAAAATTCATAAACAATGAAAACACATACCTTGACAATCTGGATTAATGAGGTCTTTACGGCTGGACAGCACCACATTACTATAAATTAGGTCGATAGAAGCTAGAAGTAACGAATAACAGCTCACAAGATCCTGGGGAATACTTGGATATTTACCTGTAAGAAAATAATTATCACTAAGTAATATAATACAAATCAATCCATACTTAAAATCTATCAATTACACAATTTTCACAATTGTTGAACGAGTCAAAATCATGGGATTACACTGTAAAACATTTATCGACCTATTTATCAAGTATATCTAATAATCATATCCAGGCAAGCAACTATAACATGTTTCTGATAAAATCGGTTAGGAGCCTCTGGAAAAACTGCAACAGAGATGCCCTCTGCCAGCAGCCTGTTAAAGGTTGAGGCACTAAAGGCTAAGAAGCAGCAATGGAGTTCAACAGTTATGGGGACTCTTACTGATACCACCCACTTAAGGGAATTCCTGGAGGGAATTGGAAGCAGAGATAAAGACATAGAATTCATATACCTCAAACAACTTAACTGCATCTGAATTACTCTGTATCACAACTCCAGTCTTCAGCCATTCTTTCTGGTGTTCACCTTTTTCTCTAATATAATTACTCCGTTTCTGTGTACTTCCAATTTTCTATAACCATCCAAGTAATACGAAATGCATACTTTTTAGCCTAAAATTGGAAGGGGGGAACTTTCACAAATAACATTTTCAAGAGGATGAAATACATACCTAGGAGGTCCACAAAAATCTAGAGAAATCTAGTTGATATAACACAATAAAGAATGGAAGAACAGAATTTTAATCATTATTGAACTTTATTCTATCTACCTGCCACCTCCTTGTGGGAGTTCCCAAAGGGAATGGGCAAGAGACATACACAGGTAGATGGATAGATGGTAAGCAGGAACATAAGATAGAGGCTTATGTCAAAACTAGGCTAGAGTTGCCCTCTGCCAGTGGCCTGTCAAGGTTTAGGCTTAAAAGGCTAAGAAGCAGCACTGGAGTTCAGTGATGGAGACTCTAGCTGTGGCCACCCCACTTAGGGAGTTCCCGAGGAGAATGGGCATCAGATATACAGATAGATGAATATGAAGATAAAGCTTATGCATTCGTTAATATTGTGGTTTTTAACTCATGTTTCATGAAGTACTAGTACTGGTATGTTCTGCCAATAGGTGCCAGCATGGAGGTGCAGTAGATGAATTTCTTTATAAAATGACTACTTGCCAATGACCAGAGATACTAAAGTCCCTTACTACTCTACTGTATTTACCTTCCCCTCTCAAATATATCCCTTCGTTTTGTGTGTATCCACATTTTCATTCCCTATTCACTATTCCAAATTCCTTAAACACTGCCAACCATCTGTCACAAACAAATAACATATTGCAGTTTTAATATATAACAATGATAATGCATGCTGTGTAATAGATGAAACGTCTTACCTTTTATTAAAATATATAATGTCCAGCAGAAATGAAAAAGTTCAGTAGAGTTACAAGGAGGCCTCCGTTGTTTACGTGACCTTGGTGGACGTGGTAAATCATTAGCAGGATCTTTGAATAAATCTAGGAAGATAGGTTTGTACTTTTTGAAGATATTGTTGGACACAGCAAAATTTCGCTCTAGCAGGTCAACTCTTCGACACAAGCCTTCATCAAAATGTGACATTGCCAACCAAGCCTTCATTTTCTTGATGAACTCTGTCAAACTATCAGCCAAGAACATGAAATCAACAAATAAATATTTTTTTATATAATTGAATAAAAAGTAGATATGACCAAATGACATTTAAAAGCACACTGAAAAACAGAAATCTAATCACAGTATTGGGAATAAAATACTTACGGTAGATTGCAATGCTGCAACATACGAGTAAGGGAGACGCAATTTCCTTGAATCATATTTCCAGGGCGTCCAC
>JAUUEF010163982.1:0-13979 GCA_032361405.1 Panulirus homarus | reverse complement strand
CATGCCCAGGTGCATATGCACCAATAATCACCCATCTCTCTCCATCCACTTTCAGTTTTACCCATATCAATCTAGAGCTTACTTTCTTACACTCTATCACATACTCCCACAACTCCTGGGGAGCATGTGATACATATTTGACTATACAGTAAAATCGTACATTGTGATTTGTTCCTCATGGAAAAACTGTAATTCCTCTGCTATTTTGTAAAAGTCTGTACTTTCACGGGTCATGTTATGATGATTGCGTTTTACAGTAGTTACAGCAGTTGATCATTCGACAAACTGTCACCATCGCCAACCAATCAGAGCAAGAGGAATAAAGTGTTGGTGGTTTGTAAACAGATTCATGAAGCATTAGTTCGAATAGAGTTTGATGTTTCAATGTTTATTTCTTTCCAACATGAATGTACTTGCAGCTTCTAATTCTATTTTAAAGGCTGCCTAGATGCAATATGTCATAATTCAAAATGTGAAATGAATCATCGAACGTTTTGAAATTACCAGTTCAATTGATCACAAAGAACAGATGAAATCAACGGAAGAGCAGAGTTCAAAATATGTGTCACGATTTGGTTTAAAGCTTCGAACACTTAAAGAAAACTTGCTTTTGCAGATCTATCAACATCTTTCAATGGTTCAATATAAACACTGTCTGCATGTATTCTACGAGATTATTCAAAACTGAGAGACAAAATATATGCATTCCTTCTTAAAGAATCGAATATTCTATACTGGAGTATAAAAGTTCATAACACGGGTCACATATATAGAGGAGGTTTGATCATGTGAACCGTTTGGTCGAGATGGTTCCGAAGGTGAGGTTGTGGGTCGCTGGTTATGGTCTCGTCAGTTGTTGGTCCAGCTGGCGGCAGGACAACATCAACAAACAGTTCGTCATAGAAAGTGAGAATTTTTTTATGTGTTTAATTGTTGGTTTCATACATATTTTTGTACGCGGTTGGATTTTAGATGGTCTAGTATTTTTTTTTCAAAGTGAAGATATTTTCTGATAAACGTATACAAGTTCAAGTTAGCTATATTTCTAACATTAGTTCCTAGTAAATTTGATGTGCGTTGCGATTGTCTTCTAGTATGGGTTATTGTGAACTTGGTAGCAAATAGTCCAGTTCTGTGGACATTCTCTGTAAACATTCCTATTATTGTGCTGTTTTGCGCTATGATTCATATTGGTTTTGGGTTTATCCTTAGTCACTTGAATATTTGCTTGGCATCTGGTCTTTTCAACTTAACACACGCAGATGTGTTTTTTTTTGTGCAAGATTTATCTACATTATGAAACCCATCTTTTTCTTTCTAGTGAACCTTCTGGGGCCAAAGAAAATGGCCAGGGGGATGGTTATCTCCTTGGTTGTGGTTATGGTTATGGTGGGGCCTCATCTGGCGTCGGCACGGGCCATCCTGGGTAAGTGTGTAGTTCATAACATTATAGGTTGTACTGGTGTTGTAAGTCACTGTTATTGGTCTTTGTGTTGTCCGGAACTTTGTTCCTCGTCAACTTAAGTGACTGTCCCGTAAATTGCATGAAGAATGTTTTTAAGTGTCATAACTTCAACATCTTTGCGATTCATGATTTACGTACTGTTCAGTTAGGTCAATAATTGGAAAAATTTTTGATATTCTTCGGCACTTTTACAATAGGTATTCTTCATTCAAATTATCTCGTGGTTGGGTAACTTTAAATTTTACTAACTTCCAGGGGAAATTTATTTCTTAAACCATGTCTTAATTATTCAAACACTTTGAATGCAAAACGATGTCTGTTAGTTTAAGTAACAAACTTGTGGTTTATTACTATAACGGTTTTTTTGGTTTTTAGGTGAACCTTTTCCTTCGTTAACATAGCTTCGGAAAGTTTATCTACATATCTAGAACATTTACAATCTTGGTAGAATTGTTTCGTTTAGTTAGAAATCTTGTAATAACTTCAGGAGTGAAGTCTAATATTCTGACGCTGACATCTGGTTCATTGCCTAGTTCGAAGAGTAAGGTTGTATTAGACTTTGCACAAAACTGTTATACTAGATATTTCATTTAGTATAATTATTACACTAAAGCATTATGGTCACTACAGCGAATTCGTAATGTTGCAAAACGTAAACAAATTACTCGTACAAGAAACTATAATTCTCTAAAATGTTTATAATATTCCACACTGGTACATACTTGCTTTTCACTAAATTAGAAGAAATGACGAACTTTACATGAATTAGTACATTCTACTGATCTTTGAAAATATATTTTGGATTCTTTCAATGCACCAGGTTGTAAGCCTATTTCCAATTTCTAGATCGCCTTTTCCTAAATAGTATAAACGTTACATATCAAAATGACAATGGGAAATTTTATGAATGGCCAAGAACCTACTTTATTAGATTTCATTCTTCGTCACGTGAATCTATCATATAATTTATACTTGATTACAATTTCATTGTATGTAATTTATCATAAATGAATTTTTTAGTGTGGACAATTTCTTGAAGTGGTATTTTCAATGTAAAAGTACATGAATTTAAAAGTGACGAACATTTCAAAGATCTAAGGTATCTATTATCCTCACTCTGTCTTGGAACTTTTTGAGCCTTGCCCAAAAAATATTATACATTCCCGTTATTCAATTTCTAAAATTAACTCAAATTTTTTAAACTAATCGGAAACTTCTTCAATAAAAGACCAACGGTGTATTTGATCTAAATGTTTTTCTGGTATTTGAATCGCTCCAATCTCGACATCCCCGAGGCATTTGACCAACTTTTCCTTGAGGTACACATGTTAGGCAGCGAGTCTCTCTCCTAGTCTTGCCAATGTGGTCCTAATCGTCATTCGTAGTCCTATATAGTTTGATTGTCCATACTCGTTAATTTCTTTTCCATTCCGATTCTATTAGTCAGTAATGTCCATACGCTACTGAGCTATTATGCCTCCTTCCCTGGGAGAATCTATGATGTATAATTCTCTTTGTGTTCCTGTTTGTCGGCCTTCGATTTCTATTTGTCCCAAGATAAATTGTTCTTGCAGTGTTGGTCACGTTCACAGATGAAAGTGTAAAATTCCAAGACTACCTACAGAATTGGGCGTAGTATGTAACGACCCTAAAAATGTTTTGCTTTAATACAAATGTTGGATATTTTCTAAGAAATGGTAATTCATATTTGGCAAAATCTTTCAATTTTAACGTTTTAATGTCCTCGCTACAATTTCATAACCAGTTAATGTTAATTAACAACTACCAAAGACTAGTATAACCAACCCTGCAATCGCTACCACCTCGACAACTTAATCCAGGACAGTTTCGTTATACAAGAAAACCTAAAGTTTCCTTAGGTCTAAAAACTATTTGTCTTAACACAAATGGGCAGTTTTCATACCTGTTTCCCTACAATTCCAAGATTAAAACTTTTTTTTCCCCTAATATCTACGACCTGGCAGAATTAAAAACTACGTCTCGCGTCCTGAAATTGGTACTCCCTTGTTTTTCATAATTCTTTCTACGGAAATGTTTAACTTTTATCTGAGCGAGTCTCTAAAGTAATAAAGTAAAATTAAGAATTGGAAATTTACTTTGCTATTCAACTTTTGATATTTTGGAACTAATCGCAATACGGGAAGTAAATTTAGATCTTGCAAATTTTGCTTCATATCAGACCCGAGTAACTATCGGAACTTGAAATGATGGAAAATTAACCTTTAAATTTCCATTTAACCTAAACTTAAAAATTTGCATGTTTTAGCGTTCTTCAAATGCTTTCCTTTGACAAAATTTTGTAATATTTGGATATTTTCTCCATTCTGTTTGTTTCTTTGTATTGACAAGGCCACCATAATTCGGTGAGTCGGTTTATATCTCTGGGACTTCCAGATTTAGAACACAACTACCCCGGAAATGTCATAGATTTGATTCTTTTAAATAGGACTACCAACTGAAAGCCTGATTGACCCGAGACTGTTGTATTGGAAAAGATCCACTTGGCAATTTTTAAGCTATCGCAGACTCCCCGTTACTTCACACTAGCTTTCTACAGTCTCCGTTACCGCTGTCGTTTATACAGATTATATCTAGTTTTTCTATGACTAGACATGAATTCATAAAATATTCGTCCAAACTACTTTTGAAGGTATTTGTAACTACGTCTGACGGTGACTTTCCAGTGCTCAATACATCAATAAGATTTGCCCACGTCCATACTACGTCTTTTGGAATTGTTTTATTCAACTTGTCCTGGTAACAGTATTTTGGATTTCGTAAAGATTTGATTTTTATCGAGCTTAGAATTTTTGATAGGTGGATTGCCGCCACAAAGTCTTTAGTTTTTTAAGGGAGAAGAGATCCAATCGTTTTGTCATTTCATATGACAGATTTCTAAGGGATAAGATGAATTTTCTATTTCCTTTTTTAGTTTGTGGACCAAAACTGGTCTGCATAATAAAGGCATGGTCTTTCTAAAGAAAATATACAGTAACCATTGTTTCTGGTGTCTTGTAATCTGTTCCTATCTTTGAAAAGCTCTCATCCGGCTACCTTTACTTGTTGCTTGGCCGTGTATAGTTCTACTAATAACTACATTCTTTCCTAAACCTAGTTTCCGAATAATTTATATTCGTAACGTATATTGTCTCCGAAGTACATAACTTTACTTGTCTAATGTAAACTTCATTTACCATCTGTCTGACCCCACTGCTACCACGTTAGACCTTCAAAACATTTATCCCACTTGTTTTCGACTGTACCTCCTACTTTAGTATAGTTACCAAAATTGAAGTGTTATCGTAGTTGATTTATGCAGTTCGGACCTAGGACCGACCCCTGTGGCACACCACTCGTTACGTCCAGCCAATCTGAGGCTTTGCTGTTCAATACTACACGCTGTTTTCTTCCTGTAAGCCAGTGTCTGATCCATGTACAGAATTCATTTCGGTGTGTTTTAAGTTTAGAAATTTCTCGAAGTACACTACCAAAAGCCTTTTTGAAATCTTTAATGTACAGCGAATTACTTTTTCGTACCAATACCGATACTTTAAAAAAATCTAATGCATATCGGGCAGGATACATTAAGGATACTGTTGGTTATCCAATATTTTGTGATGTTCGAGACTATATATTCTTAATATTTTACCTAACGCTGACTTCAAACTAACTGGGCGGTAGTTCAAGACACATTTTCAGCAACATTTTCGTTTCTAGGCAGTTGGCACTTGACAATCTGATAGTGTTGAATATTTTCGAGTATCGAACATCTCCTGACCTCGTTTGGTCCCAAAAATATCTGCCATTTGATTTGATTGATCCAGGTATTTGCGTACTTGATCACCATTTCTAAATTTCAAATCGGATCCTTTAAACATTTTCATTGGTTGAGGTATTGAGATGTTTCTTGAAGTACCTTACACTTTGGATTTTGATCAATTCCTGGTGATTTTCGTCCATTCCCTTTAACCTTCATTTTGGTATGCAAATCCTTCTATTCACCCATGATGGTTTCAATATGCTGGAAATTTTCGTAATTCGTGCAATGTTTTTCGGTGTTTTTAAAGGTATTAGACATTGCATCTTTGTCTAAACGTAGTTTTCCCCAATTGGTACTGCGTATTTGACGAACTTTAACTTTACTGACTTTCGTTTCGTATAGAATTGACATATAATTGACCCTCACCTACTTTGCAATAGTTGTTTGTCGCTGATGAGAACAAGATGTTTTTCCTATTTGGTTTAATTAACTTTAGTCTATCTCTTCCGTTAGTCTCGATCACCTGTTAAGTGTTGGTTTGTTTGAACTGCTGGTCTCTTGCTATTAACCACTATGCTATTTAATATACTTTTAATTTCATTGTATAGCATCTTTACTCGTACATGCCTGTAAATGACACTAACGCAGTTTACTTTGGAACTCTACGGTAATGCCGATGGTCTTGGTGTATTTCCTTGTATTAATAGCACTTCGATTATCAACTTGGATCGCAACTCTAAATAGTTTACATCAAGGTAATGCTAACTGCCATTGTTTATCAGTTTACCCACGTTTTGATGGCAGTTTTCCAATAACTACATAGGATGAAAGTTCATCAAAGGATAAAACTTCATACAGTTTTGTAATGATGCTCGGGGCATTTATGTATCAATTCGTTTTTTCCTGTTGCGTGTTTATATCGGCTAATGTTTGTGCAGCAGCGAGAGCGACTGTTCTCAATCTGTTTTGGGTTCGCAGTCTTACTGACCCTCCCAAAACTGCTTAAGCAATAGAATATCTTGCAATTTTATTTACAATCTTTAGTTATAAGACTTGCTTTAATATGGATATCTGGGGTATTAATAATCCCAATATTGCCAGGTGAAACCTCGAGTAGTGAGGATAAAGCCGACGACAGCAACTGCTCAGCTCCTGTCCACTGCTGCCGCCACCCGCCTCAGTCATCAGAGTTCATCGCCTGTTGTAACGCCTCCGGCTGCTGCTCTCCATGTGACAACCTCTACGTGTATGAAGGTCAGGTCATGACCCCATCTTGTATGGTGTAGTGGAATACATTATGTACAACGTAAGACATTGCTGACGAGTCTTGACTACAAACTGACATTATCCTGTTCACTTTACAGGACACGGAGTGTATGAAACGCGTGAAGATTGTGAGGGAGCCTACGAGTGCTGTGTATCTCCCTTCCTCTCTGACGAATTCAATAAATGTTGCTTTGAACATCAGTGTTGTCCCTTCTGTGGCAGTGTACCTGAAGGTGGGTAGGTGTTCCTTCTGTGGCAGTGTACCTGAAGGTGGGTGGGTCAAGTGTAGTCCCTTCTGTGGCAGTGTACCTGAAGGTGGGTAAGTGGGTCAGGTGTAGTCCCTTCTGTGGGTGGGTCCGGTGTGGGTGTACACCATAGTGTAAGGTGTATAACATGAGCAAGTGGAAGCTAACAGATGTGAGGACGTGTGCCGGAGGTTGAGTGTTTGCATGACTTGGACACGATGGTATTGAGGGTAAGGCGAGCACAGTCCACTTTGGTGGCATAAGTTTTACACATTTCCTTCTGCTTGCAAGGGGTTCAGGTGTAGGCAGAAGTAGATATGTTCGTAAATCAACATCACTGTGGGTATGACGTGTGGCAGTGTACGTGAGCACAGATGAGGATCTAGATATGGTTGAAATGGCTTGTGGACTAGAGCGATAAGCACTTTGTAATCGAGGAATTTAAGGCTTCAAACTCAGGCAGGACAAACATAGTAGACAGACTAACCTATAATGTAGCATCTGTTTAAAATATAGCATCTTGAAAACCAAGAAATATGCATGAAGGTAAAAGATTGGCTCTTAGGATCCCTTACAATGAAGTACTAAAAGAATCGAATAGTGATCACCATATGGACACCCTAACACAGATCTGCATGGTAGATATAATGGGTTAATCATTTATGATAAACTGAAGCAACAGATGGAATGAAACTTATTTGTGATGTTGCAGGAATCTGTCAGAACCTCCTCGTGTTACAGGCTGCTGGTACGGTGAGAAGGTGTATCCCTGGGGCACTGTGGTGGAGACCTCGCCAGAAAACTGCACAAAGTTCGTGTGTGGAGCGAAGGTCTCCAACTCCACACCTTACATCACTGAGGTCATCTTCACACTCTACCATCCACTACCACCACCAGCACATCACAGTAACGTGAAATTCTTCTTGTCCTTGTTTGATAAAGCCTTTTATATATTCCCCTCAGCCATTTGGTTGTGCAATAATAGTGGGTAGGATCATTAAACTTTCACCAGATTAGACACAGCTTTCCCTGAAGTTCTGGACGATCTACGTCATCAGCAACTTGTTAAAGATTTACACTGAGAACACTTGTCAGGATTAGTGATTAAATCTAACAATGTTTTACTGAAAAAATGTCAGATTACGGAAGTTAGACCTACGACTTGGATGAATCTTACTGAAGGTGATATGTTACTATAATCTGTAGTTATATCACGACATTGGTGCTTCTGGGTCTTGTGTGTAGGAGTGGATTCATGTTTATGTATTTTTCATTTAAAGTGAAATTGGCAAACTTTTGCCTACAGCTATTTGAAACTTGTTCTTGAAACTTGTTCTAAGCAAGTATGGCATCTGGAGCATGTTTCAGGCGAACTGTAGTGGATATAAGACGTGAATTTGACCCTAATGTTTGCCAGGCAGTCAGCACAGAGGATCTTGTAGGAAGAAACCCTTTAATGATAGTTTTTTCTCCATCTCCATCGTGGCGGTGATTGCTACGCGCCAGACCTACACTTCTGCCAAGAATCTGGAATCGAATAATTTTTTCCCTATCATAATAACTATAGTATAGCATCCTTCAGCCTATCACTTAACCGGGGTCAAAATCTTTTATTACTAAATACATTTGTTTCTACGCCAGTAATACAAGTAATACTGACTTCAGAGCTCCAGAACTGGGTTATTTGAGACCTTGATCAGCTAAAACTAAAAACATAAAGATTAAACTGAAATACAAAAATCTTTCATATATTTGATATTGAAACAAATGTTTACATGCAAATCGAGAGTACACTGAAGAAAATATTTTTTCTTGTTAGATTCGTGTGTACAATAAAAAGGACGATCCTGTCTGTTCCTCCGTCTCAAACACATTCAGGAAGTTGTCAGACGTGCGATGACTAACCCTCTTACATAGTTACCAGTAATCCTTGGTTTCCTTGAGTGGGTAGATATTGCTGGCTATTTGGGGAGGGTTAGGTATATCATTATGGGACGGTGGGATATCACTATGGGAAATTATTTGGTGAGTGGGAAAGTTGTGATGACAATATGTGAGGTACGAAGAAGAAAATAGTCTGGGTGAGACGTTATGCCACTGATCAACGTCATATTGTCCTCAAACATCTCATTTCCAGCACATCCACCCTCCTGCGCACTACTCTATCCATAGCCCACGCCTCGCAACCATACAGCATTGTTGGAACCACTATTCCTTGCCCTTTGGCATCCCCAAAGTGGCATAAAAGTAAGCTTTCCAAATGTTTCTTTCCCTTTTGATGCCACTACGCCCCTGTAATTGCCTTTGTCGGCGCCAAAGGGGATTTAAACTAAACCTTTAATTTGTCTTTTTATTTTTGGATCATCCCGTTTTCATGTGATGTTGCGGGAGCGTCTGCTCAGTGTAAGTCGGTCGAAAAGTCAATACCTGGGATGGTTATGGTCTGTATACAACTGCTGTGTGATGAACCTCCTGGTCTGCATAGGTTTTCCCTGTCGAGGGCACAGAGGACCCGAATCTTCAAATCTGTCATAGAAAAGAAAACTATATCTTAATTTTGCTTGATGGCACTTTTATGAGATATAAAAGCGTATATCAAGTACTTTCACACTAAACTTCCTCTTCTTGGAAGCTTGCAAGATTATCCAACTCAAAATCTATATTGCCTTTGGCTTTGCTAGGATCTTTGAGAGAAAGGAGTTTGCAGTCTATAGGGGGTGAGAGGGCCTGGTGAATGAGTCTGTTGTTGTCCACTAATATACGTCCCTGGTGGTAGATACGGCAGAAACTGTAAAAGTCTGTGAAAGAGTTTGGGACAGTCTGTAGCTCTGTTGGAGCACAAGTCTGAATGGAGGAAATTTGGAAGCTGTGTTTTAGATATCTGGGAGTGATGACCGCAGGGGAAGGAACCATGAAAGCGGAAATGAATCATAGGGTGGGTGAGGAGCGAAGGTTCTAGGAGCATTGAGGATGTGTAGAGAGGTCCTTTTACCTGGTTAGGTGAAAATGTAAGACATGGACATGGGAGGGTCGCTGCGTTGGAAATGAGATGTGTGAGGACAGTATGTGGTGTGAGGTGGTTTGATAAAGTAATAAAAGGGTAAAAGAGAAGTGTTGTAAGGGAAGTGTAATTGAAAGGGCTGTAGAGGGTGTGCTGAAATCCTTTGGACATGTGGAAAGAATGAGTGAGGGAAGGTTGACAAAGAGAATGTGTTGAAGTGGAGGGGAACAAAATGGGAGAGACTAAACTGTAAATGGAAGGATGGAGTGAAAAAGACTTAAGTGCTCTGGGCCTGAACTTTTAGGAGGGTGAAAAGTTGGCACGGTGTGAAGTGGAACAATACAAAGGAATTCAAAGAGCAACAGGACCCTGGATCCTTTTGAGGCTATTTGAACGATGTGAAATACAGAAGTCGACGTGTTCCCTAATAGACAAGCTTCAAGGCGTATGAAGCGACCGGGAGTTACATGGAAAGGTCTGTGGTGCCTGGCTGTGGATAGGGAGCTGTGGTGTCGGTGTATCACACATGACAGCTGGAGACAATGTGAGCGAATGCAGCTTGTTTCTCCTCTGTTCCTGGCGCTACCACGTTAATGCCGGAAACGGTGAGGTGTATATATAGAGATTTAAAGAACGTAGCTTTAAAGTTTTTTGTTCTTGATGTTCATCTTAACTTGCATATTTCTTTCAAGATGTTCTCACTGAAGTCTCTTGGTAGGTCAAGAGTGTGGAAAGGTGGATCATGACTACTGTGTGAACTCAAGGGGCATCATCCACGAGCAGAACTCTGAGTGGCTGGAAAGTTTGTGTAGTTGGTGCAGGTGTGAGGACGGCCACATCAGGTGTGAGGAGGTGGAACCCGTGTGTCCACCAGCCCCACACCCAGACTGTACTGAGGTGCCCGACGACTGTTGCTCCACCTGGATCTGCCACAACCTCACCACGTATGTATTCACCTCTGACGTAGTCCCTAGATTCCTCAAGTGGTCAGAAATAGAATCGAAGACGATGTTTATAATCGTAACATGACTCGTAAAAACAGTCTGAAGTCCGTGTTAATTTCTTGGATGCCCCGAGTACGTAAAATGTTAAGTGTCAAGTCGATATGTAGTGTTACACATGAACAGTGATCTTGTCACTCCAAGCTTTGAAGGTGGAGCGCTTAGGTTCCTTCCGATAGTCATTTTCAAATTCGATTGGTGGTTTACGTATACATGGTAGCTTGGTAGTAAACCTCTCTATGTAAACTGCAAGTGTCATTTTAAAGACACTTTATACTAATGAAGACAACCTGGTACTGAAATTAATAATCTTGGCGTCTTCAAGAGGCAATTTCAAAGCTCCTCTTTAAAGAAAAATAAAAAAAATTCCTCCTTTAGAATTCTTCATCGTCTCTTCCCTCGCGATTGTCTGGTGGATAATGATTCTTCCTGTGTCCTCTCAAGGGGAATCATTTTTCTTGAGGGATTCCTTTCGTGCATCCTGCCTAGTGGCATCCTTCGCGTGCTCCTACCACAAAGAATCAATGTGGCTCACGCCTGAGGGAATGTTAATAAAGTGCTCTCAAGATCTATAGATCGTCTGCTGCTGCTCCTTCTTTGCTAACGAGGCAATAGAAAGTAAAGGAAACTTGTACGAAGTCTTGATGATATGCAAGTCTGTCTCTCACCTGCTGCATTACCTACACATAATCACATAGGTAATATTTGCACACATATGTATATAAAGAACGGGAGGAATTCTAGTAACATATGGTCAATATTCTAGATTTTTTCCTCTACTATTCTGCACTAGAACTGTAACGGAGTACGGTTCCATTTTGGAAATATCATTTTGTAATGCAAAATCTCTTGAAATAATTTTTCTGCAAGAAACGGTTTGAAACTGATCTTATAATCCATAGATAAGGTTAGAGATTTGATAAAGTCGTCCTTCCGTCTGGCAGCGAGGCTACCAAATGACCCAGCATCGTATAGCATCTTTGAGGCCTATATTACAAGAGATGACATAAAGAACAAATTTTGAAATGTGATATCGGTTGCTTCTTGCGTTGCCTGAAGCTAACCCTTATATGATATTGAAGACTTCATAAAATCGGAATCTTTTCCTAATCGACTTCACAAAGAGTTTCATAGGACAGACTATAACCCAACTGGGAGAAGGAGATTGAAGATTTGTTGATCTTTAAAATTACATTTCTTGAAGGCAACCCTACCTACTGTATTCTACACACTGGAAACGTGAGTTCTAACTTTTCAGTTTCTTAAAGTAATTTTCTTGATCTTCGACTGATTAGCAAACGAGCCAACAGAGTATATTAGAGAAATGTATACCAAATAGCCTTTCATGGAGAGAAAAGATCAATGGCTTGTTGGGAATATTTATAAAACTAGATATTTGATAACTCTAGTGAATTTCCTAGTGTTGAGAAAGCGTGTTTACTTAAAATAGTTGCAGTGGCATATATGTAGTATTCGTGAACTTTGAAAACCCACGACCATCAGTCTTATGGTGAAGCCAGACGTGTTATAAGCATGGAAGAGTTGAAGAAATATATTACGGAAGATTAATGATAATTCTTCGGTTGATATATTATAGAATATCTGATTACAGATGAAATTATAATAATCCAAAGGATGATTTGTCTTGCAGGAGTTTCAGCAGCTTCAAGGCTGCGCTGCGATCAGTAGCAGGGTAAAGTTTACTGTCCCTTACAGTTTTTCTGACGAGACTGTACTCTTTCGTCAAATGATTTTCACAGCCTCGCTGAAGGTGACTTTCCACATGTGGTTTGACCACAAGCAGGTGGAGTACGGTAGCACCATGGTGTAGCTTGTGCTGTAATTTTGTGAAGAATCAAGTTTCAAAAAAAGGTACAGAATCTGCAAATATTTACTGAAGAACTTAAAAGTATTGAGGTTCGCTGGAAATTGGGCACCTCCCTCCATACACACACACAACTGGGCACCTCCTCCCTCCACACACACAACTGGGCACCTCCTCCCTCCACACACACAAAAAGATACTTAGATTTCCAGGTTACACTCCAGTCTTGACCAAACTATGCTCCAGTGTGTCCCCAACCCTAACATGTCCAGGATGTGTTTTTGAGGACCCCAATCCGAAGCAGAAGTGTAACGGTTTTACCGAAGTCTTTGACATATTGGTTGTGATGAAATGACCAATGTTAGGTAGCATAAAAAACTGGTACATGTTAGTGGCAAACTAGATGGGACTTCGAAACTCGCAAGGATAAAACAAAGATACGACAGAATACAATTGAAATCAAACAAAATCAGACCATTGCCTCCTACCAAGGTTGTGTTTGTGACAATGGAAGAGTACAGATACTTGACGATTAATGTGGTGGGAGTAGAAACACGTAGAGTTTCCAGAGGAAAATTTGTTGATTGATCACATAACTAAGATGTAAGTAATGCCAATCGTACATTGGAGGCAAAACATCTTAGTCACGTTTTCAACTACACGTAACTGGTAAACAATAATGCTGAAGAAAAGAGTAGAATCATAGCCTTTGCCTGTCAACATAAATCTCCATTTTGATAGTTCTGTTGGCTGGTTGTAGATCAGACTGTGGTAAACATGAGGGGAGATCTGGACTCCAGTGTGACACCTGGAGTTGAACACTTTCTACCAGAATGTTGGGAAAGAGCGAGTTTGATAAGAAATGAATAACAATGGAAAAAATTGAAGTATCAAAATATATTTGCAAAGTAATATAATGAATTTCATTTATAAAGGAAGAAAACTATTTCATATAGTTTCAACTTGGTTCGAATAAACACAGATTTCAAGCGCTTTATACATTCCATATCTACCTAATCTAACGTAACCTAACCTAAGATACGATTAAGAAACCGCTCTTACATCCACCTTTAACCTAATTCATTTCCAGGTCAGTTTTGTATTCTCGTTTGGTCAAAATTAATATCTGACGTATTTCGCACTTGATTTACCCGCTGACAGCATTAGACATTTATTAACAATGATATATAGTTTCAAGTCCAGTATGAGAGTATGTTGACTATACATGAGTAGCCAGGATCTCATATGAGTAGCCAGGATCTCTCACACGATGCTTAGATTTGCGTATATGATATAGTTTGAACGCGCGATTAATCAAGAATATATATATACATAAAGCAGACCCAGCGTTGCTTTACGTTTGTGTATATAATATAGTTTTAGCACAATAGTATT
>JAUUEF010163652.1:0-13986 GCA_032361405.1 Panulirus homarus | reverse complement strand
CGATATAACAATTTCTTAACCACTAGTCCTTCAAACATATTCATTTTTTGCTTTCCGAGATATTGTTCTCGACTTCCACACATTCTTCAACGCTCCAAGAACTTTCGCCCCTTCCTCCACCCTATGGTTTACTTCCGCTTCCATGGTTCTATCCGCTTCCAAATCCACTCCCAGATATCTAAAACACTTCACTTCCTCTAGTTTTTCGCATTCAAACTTACCTCCCAATTGACTTGTCCTTCAACCTTAATGTATCTAATAACCTTGCTCTTATTCAAATTTACTCTCACACTTTACCAAACTCAGTCACCAGATTCTGCAGTTTCTCACACGAATCAGTCACCAGCGCTGTATAATCAGCGAACAACAACCGACTCACTTCCAAGCTCTCTCATCCACAACAGACTGCACACTTGCCCTTCTTTCCAAAGCTCTTGCATTCTCCTTCATAAGAACCCTATCCATAAATAAAATAAACAACCATAGAGACATCACACACCCCCTGCCGCAAACCTACATTCACTAAGAACCAATCACTTTTCTCTCTTCCCACGCGTACACATAACTTACATCCTCGATTAAACTTTTCACTGCCTCTATCAACTTGCCTCCCACACCATATTTTCCTAATACGTTCCACAGAGCATCTCTATCAACTCTATCTTATGTCTTTTCCAGATCCAAAAATGGTACATTCAAATCCATTTGCTTTTCCAAATATCTTTCACATACATTCTTCAAAGCAAACACCTGATCCACACATCCTCTACCACTACTGAAACCACACTGCTCTACCCCAGTCTGATGCTCTGTACATGCCTTCACCCTCTCAATCAATACCCTTCCATATAATTTCCCAGGAATACTCAACAAACTTATACCTCTGTAATTTGAGCACTCACTTTTATCCCCTTTGCCTTTGTACAATGGCACTATGCAAGCATTCCGCCAATCCTCAGGCACCTCACCATGAGTCATACATACATTGAATAACCTTACCAACCAGTCAACAATACAGTCACCCCCATTTTCAGTAAATTCCACTGCAGTACCATCCAAACCCACTGCCTTGTCGGCTTTCATCTTCCGCAAAGCTTTTACTACCTCTTCTCTGTTTACCATACATATACATATACATTTACATTTACATTTACATATACATATATATACACATATACATATTCATGCTTGCTCTCCTTCATCCATTCTTGGCACTACCCTGCCCCACAGGAAATAGCACAAATACCTGAAGGAAAGAAAAAAGATACATATATGTTCACTTTTCTTTACCCACACCTGATCAGCAAGTTAGCTCATGGAAACAGATGGAGAAAGACCACATCCATTTGCACTCATTTTCTCTGTCATTTGTAATGTACTAGAACTACAGCTCCCTATCCTTATTCTGGCTCCATAGACCTTTCCATGCTTTACCCCGGATGTTTCACATACCCTGCTTCAGTCCATTGACAGCTCATTGATGTTGGTATAGCATATTGTTCCAATTCACTCTATTCCATGTACGTCTTTCACCCTCCTGCATGTTCAGTCCCTGATGGCTCAAAATCCTTTTCACTCCATCCTTTCATCTCCAATTTGGTCTCCCTGTTCTCCTTGTTCCCTCCATCTCTAGTTTATGTATCCTCTTTGTCAACCGTTACACACTCATTCTTTCCATACATCCAAACAATTCAACACTCTCTCTTTTGCTCTCTCAACCACACTTTTTATTTCCAGACATCTCTCTTTCCCTTTCATTACTTACTCAACCAAACCACCTCTTAGCACAAATTGTTCTCAAAGATTTCTTTTCCAACACATCCACATCCACCCTCCTCTGCGCAGCCCTATCTATAGCCCATGCCTCTCAGCCGTGGATTATCGTTGGAACCACTATTCCTCCAGATTTACCCATTTATACCTTCCAAGGTAACATTCTCTTTTTCCACATATTCTTTGCTCCAGGAGCCTTCACCCCCTCCCCCACCCTATGATTCACTGATGGTTTCATGGTTCCATTTACTGTCAAGTCCACTCCCAGATATGTAAAACACTTCACTTCCTCCAATTTTTCTCCACTCAAACTTACATTCCAACTAACTTGTTCTTCAACCCCTCTGAACCTATTAACCTCGTAATAACCTAGCTTTTACGAGTATGTACATTTACTCTTAAGTTGCTCCTTTCACACACTTTTCCAAACTCAGTTACCAACTTCTGCAGTTTCTCACTAAAATCAGCTGCCAGTGCTGTATTATCTGTGAACAACAACTTAATCATTTTCCAGGTCCTTTCATCCCAACAGACTGCATACTCATCTCCAAAACTGTAGTATTTTCCTTCCTCTCCCCCCCATCCATAAACAAATTAAACATCAGACACCCTTTCTGTAGACCAAACTTCACTGGGAACTATTAACTCTCCTCTCTTCCTACTTGTACACATGCCTTACTACCTTGATAAGAAACTTTTCTGCTTCTAGCAGCTTATTTCCCACACCATTTACTCTGAAGACCTTCCACAAAGCTTCTGTATCATCTGTCATATGCCTCTTTGAGATTCATAAATTGCACATACAAATCCATGTTTTTCTATGCCTTCCTGAGATTCATGAATTTCACATACAAATCCATGTGTTTTTCTAAGTATTTCTCACACGGATTCTTCAAAGCAAACACCTGACCCACACATTTTCTACCACTTCTGAAACCGCTCTACTCTTCCCCCAAAGTGTTGCCTTCACCCTTTCTATCAATACCTTACCATACAACTCACCAGGTATACTCAACAAACTTACACCTCTATAGTTTGAACACACCTTTATTCCCATATGCCTTTATACAGTGGCACTATCCATTCATTCAGTTAATCCTGAGTCACTTCACCATGATCCATACAAACATTGAATATACTTACCAATCAATCAACAGCATGGTCAACCCTTTTCTTAATGAATTCAACTTCACTACCATTCACTCCCATCGCCTTGCTTCACTTCATCTCCCACAAGGTTTTCACCACCTCTTCCCTTCACCAAACCACTCTTCATGACTCGGTCACTTCACATACCACCCCAGCCATAACACCCTACATCTGTTACTCTATCATCAAACACATTTAACAATCCCTCAAAATTCTCACTCCATCTCCTCACTTCATCACTACCTATTATCACTCCCCCTTTTACCCCCTTCATTGATGTTCCCATTTGTTCTTTTATCTTACTTATCTCCTTCCAAAACATCTTTTTATTCTCCCAAAAGTTTAATGATACTCTCTCACCCCAATTCTCATTTGCCCCCTTTTTCAACCCTTGCACCTTCCTCTTGACCTCCTGCCACTTTCCTGTATACATCTCCCAGTCATTTGAACTCCTTTCTTGTAAGTAACTTACAAATGCCTCTCTCTTCTATTTCACTAACAACTTTACTTCATCCCACTACTCACTACCCTTTCTAATTTGCCTACCTATCACCTTTCACATTTCATATGTAACTCTTGCAAATGCCTTTACTGCTCCTCTAAATACATACCATTTCTCACCCACTCACCTGTCATCTTTTGCCATTCCACACTCAATAATTCTACACTCAAAGTTTCTTTTCCATGCTCACTTACTCTCACCACTCTCTTCTCCTCTAGATTCTCTCCTCTTTTTTGAAAACCTCAAAAAATCTTCACCTTCACATGATGGTGATCAGACATTTCAGTAGCTGCCTCTGAACATAATTACATCCAAAAGTCTCTCTTTTACATGCCTATCAACTAAAATGTAATTTAATAATGCCCTTTGACCACTCTCCTACTCACATACGTATACTTGTCTATCTCTCTCTTTTTAAATCAGGTATTCCCAATCACAAGTCATTTTTCAGCACAGAAATCCACTAACTCTTCACCATTTCCATAAACAACAATAAATACCCCATGTGCACCAATTATACCCTCAACTACCACGTTACTCAACTTCCTGTTTAACTCACCCATCATTAATACCCTCCCTCTTGCTTCAAAACTGCTGACTTACATCACTCATTCAGCTGCTCCCGAAACACTTGCCTGTCATGATCTTTCTTCTCATGATTTGGTGCATAAGCACCAATAATTGCTCATCTCTTGCCATCCACTTTCAGTTTTACCTATATCAATCTAGAACTTACTTCTTTGCACTCTCTCTATATAAAACTGCCCAGTTCTACTCAAACCATAGTATAACTAGCCACCAATCCTAAAGTAGAAATAAAAAGTTTACTCCTGCCTCACACTTAAGTAACCTCTATTCATAGAAACCCCCCCATCCCCACCAAGTATAACAGTGACAGAACAGGCATACTGAAATAACCTGATAAGTACTAAACAACCAAACTCCTAGCTCAGTCTTAGATTCCAACCTGCCAGACTTTACATTCATCAGAAATCACACTTACATTCTGGACATCACCCATCATTACAATATCCAAGCACATTTCATCGTATCCTAAAACCCTTCATGCCCACGATGCAACAGCCTTAAAGATACTGTACTTACTGTACACTTTATGACCTCTGGACCTGACCAGTGGATGTGACCAGCTTCCTGAGTTCTGCAGAGGCCTCATAAGGATAGACGGAATTCCTAGGGCAGCAGTAAGAATATATATCTCTTCTTTCATGCTTGTTCGCAGTATCCTACATTGGCTGGCAAGGCTGCGCTAGGAACAAATGAACAAAAGGCCTCCTATTTAATGCATTGAAACCACAGTCACCTATTCACAACCAGGCCCTACAGACATTTCTGTGGCTTCTCACAGCTATTCATATGCCTTGGTTCAATCCTGTCAGTGCATCATTGTATATATAATGCATCCACTGTATATCACAGCACTCCAATACACTCTTATCCCGTGCATGACTTTCATCTTCCTGTATATTCAGGCTCTGAACACTTAAAATCTTTTCCACTATCTTTTCATCTCCCAATTTGTTCTGCCCCTTCTCTATGTACCCTCCACTTCTGACATACATGTCCCCCTTGTCAACCTCCCCCTCACTCATTCTCTATATCCCATCCATTTCAGCACACCCCTTCCAGGTCTCTTGACTATACTCTCATTACCACACCTCTGTTACTCTATCATTATTTACATGATCAACCCCCTCACACCACATGTTGTCCTCAAACATTTCCAAAACATTCACCCTCTTCTGTCAACATTTTCATCTATATGACCCATGCCTCGTATGCATACATCATTGGCACTACTACACCTTCAAACATATCCATTTTTGCCCTGTCCGATAGTGACTTCTTCCCACATATTCCACAATGTTCCCAGGACCTTCACCCCCTTACCCAACCTAAGTCTCTCAGTTTCCATTATTCCATCTGTTGCCACATCTACTCTTATGTATCTGAAACACTTCTCATCCTCTAGGTTTCCTCCATTCAAACTCACACCCCAGCTAACCTGTTTCTTTGCACTGCTAAATCTAATAACTGTGCTCTTCTTTACTTTTAATTTCAACTTTCTCCATTTGCACACTTTCCCATATGCAGACACCAACTTCTGTAGTTTCTGACTTGAGTCTGCCACCACTGCTCTGTCAACAGCAAATAACAACTGGCTTGCACCCCCCACACCACACACCCCTGTAAACTGTACACATGCTCCTCTCTCCAAGAATCTTTCATATGCATCCCCCATCATCCCATTCATAAAGAGATTAAACAGCCATAGCGACATTACACATCACTTCTCCAAACCCATCTTCACCTGGAACCATACAACCTCCTGTCTATACACTTGCACACCTGCCTTTCTCTCTTAATGAAAACTGAATGCTCCTAATAGCTTTTCTCATACTCCATATATTCATAACACCTTCCACAGAGTATCTCTGTGAACTCTACAATATACTTTCTCCAGATCCATAAATGCCATATACAAATCCTTCTGTTTTGGAAGTATTTCTCACACATTCTTCAGAGCAAACACCTAATCCACATATTCTCTACCCCTCCTTAAATCACACTGCTCCTCCTTATTCTATGCATACCAGCACCCTCTCAATCACCACTCATTCATACAGTTTACCAGGTACACTTGACAAATTAATACCTCTAATTCGAACACTCACCTTTTCCCCCATGTCGTTATGCAATGGCACCATATGTGCTTTCCAAGTCTTCATTCACTTCACCATGATCCATACATACACTGAGAATCTTAAATAACCTATCAGCACCATAGGCACCCCCTTTCTTAGGGAATTCATCTGCAGTATTATCAACTTCAATTATCTTGCAATGTTTCATCTTATACAAAGCTTTCACCACCTCTCTTTTCACTACACCATTTACCCTGACTTTCTTTCTTTTCATACCTCCCTGACCCAACCACCCTATATCTGCCACCCCGTCACCAAAACATTCAACAGTGCTTCAAAGAAATCACTTATCATTGCCTGTTACCATTTCCTATTTGCCCCTTCAATGATGTTCTCATTTGTTCTCTTGTTTTCCTTGCAATATTAAGTCCCTCCAAAACATCTCTCTATTCCTGAAGTTTGCTAACACTCGCTCATAGCAATTTCTAATTTGCCCTCTTTTTCAGCTCTTGTTCCTACCATCCTGACCTCTAGCTGCTTTCTCTTGTATATCTCACTCACTCACAATCCTTCCCTGTAAGTAATGCCCTGGGAAACCTCTTTTCTCTTTCACTAGAAATTTTACTTTGTCATTCCTTTAGTCACTACCTTCTCTCACTTAAGACCCCAAACCCACACACTTCTCTTGCACATTCCAGCACTGTTTCCTTAAAGAACTTCCATTCCCTACCACTCCATTAGCCTCATGTACCTATTGACATTCTACACTCAATCTCCTGTAGTATTTCTTTACATGTCTTTTGTATGCTTACTTTCACCACCCCCGTGTAATTAACTTTTTTTTTCTTCAAACTTTTATTCTTAATCCTAACCTCCACCAGGTGATGATCCGACGTCCCACCAGCTGCTCCTATCAGCACAGTCACAGCCAAGAGTTTCTCCTTCGTGCAGCTATCAGTTGGTATGTAATCCAGTAATACCCACATTCCATCTTTCCTATTACCCATGTATACTTAATATATACATGTATATATATTCTATCAAAATGACCAGATGACTGGTTTATTATTAGATTCTTTATGAATTTTTCAAGTTGTCTAATATCTTCTGGCACACTGCACTTTCCATATCTGATGCTCTGTACATGCGTACACCCTCTCAATCAATATCATCCCATATAATTTCCCAGGAATACTCAACAAACTTGTACCTCTGTAATTTGAGCACTCACCTTTATCCCCTTTGCCTTTGTACAATGGCACTATGCATGCATTCTGCCAATCCTCAAGCACCTCACCATGAGTCATACATACATTAAATATCCTTACCAACCAGTCAACAACACAGTCAGCCCCTTTTTTAATAGATTCCACTGCACTACCATCCAAACCCACTGCCTTGCCAGCTTTCATCTTCTGCAAAGCTTTTACCACCTCTTCTCTGTTTACCAAATCATTCTCCCTAACCCTCTCACTTCACACACCACCTCAACCAAAACACTCTATATCTGCCACTCTATCATCTATCAACACATTCAACAAACCTTCAAAATACTCACTCCATCTCCTTCTCACATCACCACTACTTGTTATTACTTCCCCAGTAGCCCCCTTCACCGATGTCCTACTATATATATCCTACAAATAAACAACCTCCCAAAACAAGCTGATATCAATAAATACCATTTTTCTAATAATATAACGAAAATCCTCATTTTGAAAACTAGCCTAGAAGATTACTACAGACTGCAAGAGCAACTCCAGCATATGAAGAGATAGATTGATAAATGGCTCCTTAAGTTTCGTTAAATAACGTAAAAATATATATATCTGAAGATGGGAAGATGTAAACTGGAGGTAAGAAATCCACTGGAATGAAGTGCAAGTGGCATTGTCAGAAAAGGATACTGAAGCAAGTGGCTCTATATGTTTCATTGAGAAAACTGTAGAAAATATGTATATTTGAAAATGGGAAGATGTAAACTGGAAGCAAGAAATCCATAGGAGTCAAGTGCAAGTGGTGGTGTGAAAAGGGTACCAGAGCAAGTTGAAATTTGGAGATCTTTTCCTGGAAAGAAAAAAATCACTGATGGGCATAATGATAAAAACATTTCTTGATGATGACAACTTCATGACCTAATACAAATCAATTGTGAAATCGCACTTTGATTTTGCAAATGAAGTCTGGTATTCTTATACCAGGAAAATCCAAGAAAATATTGAGGCTGCCCTAACATACCTGAAAACTCCTAGGAATGAAGGACTTAATGGATTAAGATTGCCTAACCCAAGATACAGACAATTGAAAGCAGACACATCAGAGTTGCAAAAAATTATCATAAACAATATGCCATAGATCTATGTGACATTGTAATATGTGCCATGTCAAGGTGGTTTTAAGGTGAAGAAAGCAGAGGGAAAGAGAGAAACAGAGTTTCCATAAGTGGCGCCAAGCTATTGTTATTGTTCCAACAATACAGAACTGCACCTTAATCCCATGCATCAAGAGAAGTCTTTTAAAAGAAACAGGGGAGAAAGAATACTTCCCATGTATTCTCCACATGTCATTGATGGCGACTAAAGGGAGCAGAAGCGCAGGGGCTGGAAACTCCCCCTTCCTGCTTCTTGTATTCAAATTTCTAAAAAGGGAAACAGAAGGAGTCAAGCAGGGGCCGTCCATCCTCCTTGAAGGCTCAGACTAGGGTATCTAAATGTATGTGGGTGTAACCCACATAAGAAAGGAGAGATAAGTAGTAGGATTGAGGAAAGAAACCTGGATGTTCTGGCTCTGAGTGAAACAAAGCTCAAGGGTTAAGGGAAAGAGTGGTTTGGGAAAGTCTTGGGAGTAAAGTCAGGGGTTGGTTGAAAACGTGACTATTTGAGAGACTGACTTCTGAATTTTCAAACAGGGGAAATGCATGCAAGTACAATGGGAGAGAAAATAAGCAATGCGAATAAACGAAGATAGATGAAAGTAATTGTAAAATGTTAAGAAGACATTGGAGTTTTGATAGGAAACAATATGAAACCAACAAATTAATGTAACAAAGCTTCCATGAAAGTGATCAATGTTATGATATCTCTAAGAAAAACTTTCCACCAGGGAGACAAAAAAAGAATCTGGGATATTGTATAAACATTCATCCATCCACATGTTGAAGGGTGTATTCAAACTTGGTCATGATAATACACAAAGCATATTGCTCATTTGGAAAATATTTAACTTAAGGCCATCTAACCTGTCAGGCTACAAACCAAGTGTTATGAGGAAAGGCTATGGATCTTGAAGGAAAAGTTCCTGGGGGAATCTCATTGGGAGATAAAAGATTTTAATGGACAAAAGAGGAAATTCATGGCACAGTCTTCTTCAAGCCAACAAAATCAATGTTTAAAAGGAAGTTTATTGAAATTATATAAACGAAGGTCTAGATTTAGAGATCAAACAGAAAATTGTTTGGGAAAGGAATAAACTATTACATGTAATATATACCAGTACCACGAATTAATCTTATGCCAGACTCAATAAATACATACTAGACATGGGTGAACATTGTGATGGTTCCATACAAATCCATTAAAATTTTGATGGGCCCATTTTGACCCAATAAAAATATAATGAGCCTATGATCTAATAACAACTAGGTTAATGTGTGAAAACCTGAGTATCACCAACATAACAGTTTACAGGAGCTAATTGTTCTAAGATTTAGTGTGTGAGCACTTATACTCTGCTAACCTCATTACCCTCTATGGAGCCAAGCGAGATGTGAACAGTGTGTAAACACTGAGCAATACAAACCTCATTACAATCTACAAGAGCCAAATATGATCTGAGGAATGTGTAAGCAATCAGCACCACAAACCTTATAACATTCTGAAGAAGCCAAGTAAGATCTGAGAAATGTGAAAGGACCAGATTATCGGTTTTCTTGCTACCTCCTTCTACCCTCCACTGATATACGGTCAGAAGTAGGCCATTAATACAAATTCACTAGTTTGGCCTTGGAATGGTATCCCGATTGCCGTAGCAGCAGTTTGGTTCTCTTGATGTAATAAGGATTACCCTGAGCCGGAAGCGGCCCTTCTTCACCTCTCCTCTTCCAGTAGGTAGTCCTCCCTCCGTGTATAGGGTAATATGTACTGTTTTTTACTTCATATTTCGACATCTGTCACACCTCGTCTACCAAGGCCAAACAAACTTTTTTTTTCACTCCGTCTTGGAGGAGGCTGTCATTTTCCCCGTCTAAGACCAAGCATCAATAACACCAAGACCTAATCACTGTTCATTACTCCAACAAATTCATGAACTCACATTTAATCGCAGAATGGACGTTTCTCTCGAAAAATTAAAGTCTCACATCAGCGATTTCCATTTACGTTCAACTTCCGTCGCCATTGCAGACATTACTATGATATCTAGTATCTATTATGATGGATTCAGCAGGATCCAAAAGAGAAAGTATCTGGCCTGTTAAGTATTTCGGTATTATTGAAAATATGTAGAGTAATACTAATGTATTCCTTAATTTTCTTTTACTCAACAAAAGGGAGTGAGGTTCATCTAGATAATTTACTAGGCAGAGATGTGTGGGGTATTATATTCAAAGAATTCAAAGCTCCATATATTCTTATTTTTGGGTTTCATAATTAGTTTTATAGCCCCAATAGTTACGTCTTAATGAATCTTACCTTATTTCAAAAATTAATGTATACTTTGAGAGAATTATGCAAAACAATATAAACTGCACAGAGACATGACTCCTCCGGTCTTCAGATAGCATGATGAATATGTATAAAGAATAAAGGAAATTACATAAATGGCAGATGCTGTATGGAGTTTTAGGTAATGATGGTGATGTATATATAGAGGTAGAAGGAGCGGTTGATCCCGCTGCCGCTGTGGTCGCCGACCGTCCGGGATTGTTTAGCTCAGGCAGTGAAAGTGACGGTGGCAGAGGCTCCTTAATTTTATTTTTTTTGTGGCAGGTGAGCTTGTATTTAATAGTGGTGTGATTTTAGGTCTAGTGGAGGCTCTGGTCACGAAGATTTGGGGGAGAAAAGAGTGATGGAGGAGGAAACAGAATTTGGAGAGCAAAATATAATGGAGGAAAAAATTGTATAGCTTGTGCGTGGTGAGTTATTAGTTGTAAGTTGTTACATACATAGACGATTACATTCTTAAATTTTGGTTGGAGGCATTGCCCACTATTGGCATCAATTCTTCTTCCTTATCTTCGTAGTACTTAGGGTACAGTCCAGTGATGACATCATAAAGGATGTCTTGTTCATGCCTAACCTCTTTTCACGAGTCTTCACTGGTCTGGCTTCGATTACATAGGGTGATAAACAGTTTCCTGTGTTGTGTGGCCGAGTACATAATTTCAAACTCTTATCCTGATTTTTTTTTTATTTTATGACCTTTTTTAACAATTGTTTATTCCAAAGGCTGTTGCCCTTCTAAATCATATTTCTCATATTCTAACACGTTCTTGAAGAAGGTATGCAACCTGTCACCAGTTCTTGAGTTACATATCTACTTTGGTACGGTAGTCAGAGTGATACTACATAATACAAGCTTTATGATTATCTTTTGCATTTACATCCCCCATGCTATATCAACATTTTTTTTCAGCATGTCTCTACAGAACTAGAGATAGTGACATAATCAGGCAGTCCTTTCCAGCTGTTAGTTGTCCTGTTGAGGAAAGCATCTTTTGACGTTAAACCACTTTGCCTTTAGAGGGATGATGGGCTGGATCTTATGGCCTTCCAAGACGAGAAGAAACACCAACTGATGTTATTATTTTAGACACTGATTCCTTTATGAATTGTTACTATGTTCAGACGGTGAAATTACTGTCTCATACATTAATCCATTTGAATGTTGAAATTATGGTTTTTGATGTATTTTCCATGATTCTGACTCATTTGCACTGCAGATTACTACCTTTTGAGGTAACCCCCCTTACCCAACAGTAATTGGGAACCCCCCAATTAATGAGATTTTGTGTGGGAGAAATCACAAAAAGTAGTGATTTGTGACAAGTTCAAAAGACATCAAAAACCATTGGGAAAACAATTTCAACCAGACCTAACCTATTCAGGGCCTGATGTAAAATTCCCGTCCCAACAATGAATTTCCAATAAATGTATTGTAATTTCTAAGGAAAGGGTCTTAAGATTGCTTAAAGTAATAATTCCGGCACCTAAATTCCAAAATTTGCTGTTTGTCCAAAATGGTGATAATACCCAAATTTATCTAACAAGGTAGGCAGCATTGCAGAATTAGTATTCAGAGATCTTACAGCCTTTGTTATTGTGGTAAAAGAACTAAATTACTGTGAACTGAGATCTTTCACAGCCCAAGTTGATGTGGTAAAGGAACTGAATTACTGTGAACTACTGAAATCTCTGAGGCTATACTTCCTATAGTGCAGATGGGATAAGGATATCATCTATACCAGGAAAGGTATGGTATGGTTTCCAACTTACACTCTTAATCCTACTGGTATGAGAGGCATGGAAGATTTTGTGAAAGTATCTTTCAAATCAAAAGGTGCAGTATGTGCAAAAAGGGATGAACATATGGAGCCTAAAGACTTATCACCACCTTGTCATCAGTCATCAGAAATACTGTTCGATGCACAGCAGAGAAGTTTAAACTTGCCCTCTTCATATAACCCATCTTCCTTTAAGGGTTAAGCCTGTAGATGCAGAACCCTAATTAATTTCTTCTATCTTTCTGTACATAATTTTTTTCACCTGAGATGGCCTTGATTGAGGTATTTTATTTGCTCATTCCATGTCAGTTACTTTAGAAAGATGATTTTCATAAGATTAGTCAAAATACCTAATTGTAATAATTTTTTAGATATAGTGTTCAGTAGTAAATGTAGTTAATAAAAACATCATATCAAGCAACAATTAATGAAGAAAGATGCACATTTAAATAGTTCCACTGTTTTAGATATGAGTAACTGATTGTGTGTTGGAGTAAGAATTAGATTTTGTTTTTTGGAGTATGTTTAGAAGTACTGGTGTTTGTAGGGGATGTTAGATCAGGGATTCCCTGAATTGGCCTGCTCTAAAGATTTGCTTGATGAACCAGTCTAACAGATAATTAAGTTTAATTATAAAAAGTTGTTTTGGGGTAGTTTCCCATTAGCATTTTTCACTTCCACTTAATGAGATATCTTTGATTCAAAGTATCACATAAAACACACATGATATTCCCAACACCATTAACACCTCCAGATAAACAAAGAGGTTAACCTCTGGAGTACGATGGCAAAGGTTTTATACTCTTTATGCCAAACAGACAATAACAAAGCAAAATGAAATGTTTCATATGGTCACCAATGAAATCAATAGAAATAGATAAGAAAGAATTCAGAAGTGCCTTATAAGCAAAATCAAGGTAAAGGAAGACATGATCTATTATGAAAGGTTGAAAGACATGCAAATATATAACCCTGAAAGAAGGGAAAGATGTATGATAATCTATGCTTGTCACCAAAATGGATAACAAGGAAGATACAGGGGTATTACAGAAAATCTGCAAGAGTTCTGTAGAATATACTTAAAGTAATTCAGACATAAACATGTGAAAGTCAAGCTAGAAAGCTAGAATGATTATTCAGTATACTACTGGTAGAAATAAGAAACGTACATGGGATAACATTAGCATACATATGTATACATATCGATTGTTGAATGTGTTTGATGATAGTGTAGCAGATATAGGGTGTTTTGGTCGAGGTGGTGTGCAAAGTGAGAGGGCTAGGGAAAATGATTTGTTAAACAGAGAAGAGGTAGTAAAAGCATTGCGGAAGATGAAAGCCGGCAAGGCAGCGGGTTTGGATGGTATTGCAGTGGAATTTATTAAAAAAGGGGGTGACTG
>JAUUEF010163542.1:0-13988 GCA_032361405.1 Panulirus homarus | reverse complement strand
TCAAACATACCCATTTTTGCTTTCCGAGATAATGTTCTCGACTTCCACACATTCTACAAGGCTCCCAGAATTTTTGCCCCCTCCCCCACCCTATGATACACTTCCGCGTCCATGGTTCCATCTGCTGCCAAATCCACTCCCATATGTATATGAGTGGATAGGTTATTCTTCGTTTGTTTCCTGGCACCACCTCGCTGATGCAGGAAACAATGATCAAGTATTTAAAAAGAATTTATTACATTTTCTGAAATTCTAATATATTAGAAGTTCTTGAATATCTGATTTTTTTTCTGTAATCTGGAATGGCTGATTCCCCCACCATTTCAGATAACAGAGTTCTTACTGTGTGAGGAAGTACAAAGTGCAATATTTCAAGAGAAAGTAGGGACCACATTAAGACAGACAAATTCAGAGTAGAGACTTGCTGGAGTGTGTATGGTGAAAAATGAAAGGTTGACTGAAGTTATCGTAAAAACTAAAACAAAAAACATATATTTGAAAGTAATTCAAAGAAATTATGAATAAAGAATATCTAGTAATAAACACAGGAGAATACAGGTTACTAAAGAACAAATTGTTCATACAATAACTAAGATGGCTGTTATGAGATTTTAACTTCATGTCACGATGATGCAAAGTATCATGATGTAATTTTACTCTATTACTATTATCATTAACTCTGTTTTTGGTTGGCATAGATTGTTACTCAAACAGTTTAAAACAGCATAAGAAGGAGTATTATCAGTTTTAGATTAAACAAACTTAGAACAATTCAACAAATTATCGTATTCTTGGGAGATATCCATTTCTTAATATCTCTTACATTGTTTTACATTTTGGAACCTCCTCAAGGGGGGTGACCACAGCACAAGTCTTCACAACTGTTGAATTCCAGTCTTGCTTTGTAGCCTTTACTGCCTCAGCGTTAGTGGGCCACTAGCAGAGGGCAACTTCAGCACGGTGTTTCTAGAGCACCTATCCAATGTTCCTACCAACTACTACTTCGAAATGTGTCTACCTAATATTCCTGTTTGATACTACAAGCCATATAACCTAATGCTCCTACCTACTACCTCTACCTAATGTTTCTGCCTGAAGATATCCAGTTCATTATTCCTACCTACTACTACACATTGTTGCCCCTTCCAATTTGCCAGAAAGCAGGGTCAGAAAAAAGCACTCACCACAGGAAAATCTAGAGTTGCAAAGAATGAGTTGTGTGAGTCACCCTGTGACTCTGCTACTTCCATGGTAATTTGCTGCCAAGTCCACTCCTAGACATCTAAAACACTTCACTTCCTCCAAACTTTCTCCATTCAAACTTACATCCCAATTAACTTGTCCCTCAACCCTGCTGAGCTTAATAACCTTTATCTTGTTCACATTTACTCTCAATATTTTAAAGTATTTTACATATTTTCAAATTTTCAACAGAGGAAATATTACTATATCTAAGTAAATGATGCTGAATTCCTTCATATGTACTGCCTCAGATTCAGCCACAGCCAGCCTATTGCACAACTCGATCTTCTTCTTGAGGCTTAAAACGTTCCTCTTGTGCTTCATGCAAGATGTAGAAGAATTCATGGAGTAGTCAGGTAACTGCTGATAATCCTTGAAAGGGGTCATTATCTACAATAGTAACCTAAGATGCACAAAATACACATTGCACAAAACCATGCCAGAAAGCACATGTAAGGAGATAAACAATCACAAGCCCTGCAAATCACCGGGTAGTGAGTACCCAAATTGCTGTGGTTCAGTGTGTGCATGATTTGTAATATCTTTAAGAATCTTTACTTACTAAATGTTTTGGATAACGAAGGGTGCCAACTGAAACTGAAAAAAAAATATGTACTGAGCATTTTGTGGGGTTAAATTATGGATATCGGAGGTTATTTTGTATACAGATTTCCGTTTCTTACACAAGAATCAGTTATTACTTGTTAACTTCTTGAGACTATTTCATTTTGTTTTTTCAAATATTACTAGATCACTTTGATATATTACACTTAATCTACTTTCTTCGTCAGATCAATTCCCCAAATGTAATAGAGTTCTTGCTTTTTATGTTCAAAATGATGAATGAATTGAAAAAGGTGTGGAAAGATTAAACAGCTGGATTTAAAGAAACACTTAGTAGCACCACACTGCTCACTTATATGTCTATATTAATCCATTTCACTACTTAAAACACATTCACAATGATGAAAAATTGTAAAGGGAACAAAAATGGTTCCATCCATGACCATATCCACTCTCAGGTATTTGAAACACTCCATTTCCTCCATTCAAACTCACAGTCAAACCAACCTTTATCTCTCTCTCCTCCTAAACTCAATACCCTTACTCTTATTTACATTAACTCTCAACTTTCTCCTTTCACATACTCTCCCAAACTTTGACATCAGCTTTTGCAACTTTTCACTTAGAGTGTCACCAGAGCCATGTTATAAGCAAATAAATGACTCCAACCCTTCCCCTAATCACACACACAACTAACAGGCTACAAACTTGTCATCCTTCCAGACCCTTGCATTTACTTTTCTCACCACCACATCCACAAACAGATTAAACAGCTATGGTAACATCACACTCTCATCACAGACTCACCTTCACCTGGAACCAGGTGAAAAAAATTAAGTACTGACATCGAAGGCATGGAAGAATATGTAAAATACATCAAATTAATTCAAAAGTTGCAGTAGGTACAATGAGATTAAGCAGGAGCATTACGTAGATGTAGTCAGTAGGAACATTAGGTAGGAGCCTCTGTGAACACTGCACTAGACTTGCCATTCTGCCAGGGGCTTGTTAAAGGTGAGGCACTAAAGGCTAAGAAACAGCACTGGAGTTCACTAGTTATGGAGACTCTATTGCTGTGGCCACCCCCTTGAGGGAGTTCTAGAATGCTATGTGTGTCTGAGATATAGAGAAATATACAAGTATCTGCAGAATACAACAAACCAACAGAAGTGGTGGTTACACATGCCTATGGTGCATAGTCTCCAACAGCCTGAATAAACAGAGGTCCAACAGTCATCAAAATCACTATGAAGTACACAATGGAGAAACTTAAGGGGGTTATGGACAAGTGTCTGCAAAATACAACAAACAACAGGAATGGTAGTTACACAAGCCTATGTTACACAGTCTCCAGCAGCCTGAATAAACAGAGGTCCAACATGGCAGATGGATATCAGGCCAAACTATGGGGGCAGAAGACTTCCAAGAACATTCTATGGTAAGATGTAAATTTGTTAAGATATCTAATATTTCAATACATAAATTATACATAAATTCATAGCTAAAGATTCTAAAAAATTATGAATATCATCTCCTAATTAAAAATCTTGACCACACTTACCAAATTAGCAACGATAAACATTGCTGATGCAAACTGGGAAAGACCATCTCCCTTGCCAACCTGTGCTTTCTTGTAAGAAACTGGTAAACGGAATGATCGTAGCACCTGGAATATGAATAATGGAAGCTTGTTAATGACATAAATAAATCTAAAAGCAACAAAACAATAGGTTATCATGAATGAAAAATCATGTCCCTACTGAGGGCAGAGCACAATGAATGTGTTTAATTCTATCCAATGCTACAGAAAACTGCCTGCCCAGACTATGACACCACAGCCACGCTGAGGCTCGGTCTCACCTGCCTCTGGCCTGTCACTACCAGAATGATGATATCATTTTTCAAAAAAGAAATGAGGGAAAGTGAATATAAAATGCTCATACTCATAAGACTATGCCTTTAGTAAAGAAATGTTTTTTCATTCTCAAAAATTAATATTTCTCACTTATTGACTGAAACCTCTTAGCATCTGAGAGCATACCCAAGAAAACAAGAGGGTTTACCCCTTAACCTGCTTAGTCCCTTTCCCTGTTCATTTCAGTCAGGAAAATAAAAATGGCAGACTTGCAACCAAAAGTAACAGAAAATAATAAGTTATATCATTACCTTTGTGTTGGCCCAGTCCAATGCCAAGTGAGCACCTAGAGGGAGTGTGACTGATATGTCAGATGGTTCCCAATAGGAAAGATGTCTCAATGACATTTCTTTCTTTATATAAAGCTTGTTTCCACTGTTCCTCTATTTCACACACAGGTACAGCATTAAATGTAGAAAATATGAACACATTTAGAAAATGCACCATTCACACAAGCATTCATTCTGAGGGATATTGGCTGGCAAGTGTGCAGAAGACTGTTTTGTTTATACTGAAAACTCTACCCTTATTGCTCACATACTAATATTTTGCACACAGGAACAGTGTCTGTGGTGACTAACATGACATCATACACTCTTGATACAGACCCAATTTCACCTGAAACCACTTACCTTCCTCTCTTCAAGGTCACACACATATATTACTCTCTCAATAAAAACTCTTCACAACTTTTAGTAGCTTGTCTTACAAACAAACATTCATGACATCTTCCATAAAGCATCATTATCAGCCTTACTGTGTCTTCCTAAGACCAACAAATGTGATAAAACACATCTCTCTCTTTCTCCAGTTATTCCACATACAAATTCTTCAAGGCAAAAACCTGATCCACACATCTGCTGCCACTCCTAAAACCAAGTTGCCCCTTTCCAGTTTGATGCTCTTTGCATGCCACCACTCAATCACCACTTTCTCAAGCAAATTTTGAGAAATAATAAAAAAAATATATACCTCTAATTCAAACATTCACTTCTGCTCCCCTTGCATTAACACAATGGCATCATATAAGCATTCTAACAGTCCTCAAGCACCTCACCTTAAGCCATGGTTACACAAAATCATGATATACAAATAAAAATTCTGTCAACCCATTTCTTGAAAAAAAAACAAGTGAAATCCCATCCAATCCAGCTACTTCATAATATGCAAGGCTTTCACCACCTCTTCTCATTTCATCAATTCATATGCCAAGACTCTCCCACTTACAATACCTTACCAACCCAAACAACCTGCATTTGCCACTCTAACATCAAAAACACTCAACAAGCCTTAAAAGTATTTACTACATTTACACTTCATTTCATCTCTTCCTGTAACTTCTCCATTTGCCCCCTTAATTGATGCTCCCATAAGTTCTGCTGTTTTTCTCCCACTGTAACCTTCTAAAACAATTTCTTATTTTCCCTGAAGTTTGCTGATCCTACCCTCAACTCTCAAATGCCATGTTTTTCAGCCCCTGCATCACCCTCTTGACCTTCAGTCATTTTCTCTTGTACATCTCCCAATCACTCACACTCCTTCCCTACAAGTAAAGCCCTTACACATCTCTTTTCTCTTTCACTAGCAATTTATCATTATCATCCTAAAACTCATTACTCTTTCTCGCCCACTTATCTCCCACTTCCACATGACACACACTTTTCTCACACACCAGCACTGCTTCCCTAAATATCTCCTATTCCTCACCCACTCCCCTAGCTTCATTCACTCTCACCTTCTGCCATCCTACACTCAATCTTTCCTGGTATCTCTTCAGAAAAGACTCTCTTCAAAGCTTACTCACTTTCAAAACCATCTTCTCACCCCTATCATTTCTACCCTTCCAAAAGCTTCAATAAACCTTCACTCTTACCTTTACCAATCAATATTCAGACATCCCACTAGCTGCAACTCTCAGCATATTCACATCCAAGAGTCTATGAAGATTTTACATGCCTATCAGATAGTACATGATCCAATATTACCCACATATCTCACCTACTTAACCATGAGTGCTTATGTATGTCCCTCTTTTTAAAACAGGTAAGTATATCCTCATTAATTCTCTATTCAAACTTCAAAAAAATTTCAGTGTCTCTGTTTTTGCTTGTGCCAAAATACTAAATAGAATTTTAGGAGTAATTGGGAAAAATAGTGTAGTTAAACAAATTCACCATCCTGCACCGTGGCCAGATCTTGGGGTAACACGTTAGGCGAGGTGGTGAGTCAAGGAACAAAAAGTCTGTGTGATTCAGGAAAAATTCTAAATTGTAATGTGACTTTGTTATCCCATGCAGTACACAGCACAGTGACAAGGTCCTGTGGTAACATGCTAAGTGCATCACCCCCTGATTTGCCTGACTCAAGCTACACAAGCAGCCTGAGCATTAGTTGTTGTCTGTACTTTCAAATGTACACACCTTTCATTTTGTGCATGTTTCATTCGCTTTGTAGTGTTACAATATGACTTTGAATCCTGAAGGGCTCTGAGTCCCTAACAAGCTTTCTAGTGGGAAGAAGGCAACCACTAAGAGTCTGTAGTGAAGCCTTGAGGCAAATATAAAAGCCTATTGCAGAAAAATAAGAGCTGGATTGCCTTGATGCAAATGTGAAGCTCCACAAGGTTTTTGAGGGAATATCACATCAATGCCAGAGCCAAGCTAGAAGCCTACTGAAAGATGCCAATGGACTAAGGTACAAGCACTGAGATGAGTGATAAGGTTACTGATGCCAAGAATAATCAGCTTGAGAAAGCAGTGTGCAGATGGTACTGCCAGGAGAGATCTGTTGGTGTCACTATGAGGGGCACTGAGATCCAGTATACAGCGGTTACCTTGCCAAGAACCTGGATATTACCAATTCCCAAGCCAGTACTATAAACTTCAGGATTCCATAAGTGGTGACTAAGAATATGTCATCCCTAATCTGTTGCTGGCATCCAACACTACGAGAACAGTAAAGGAGATAAACTCTGCTGGCAAATAGGACAGCTTTCAAGTAGATGGATAAGGAGATATCAAGCAAGGTGTTCCTATCCTTAAGTCTCATTACTACACCTAAAGAAGCACAAAGAGCTAACAGAGAAGGTCCAGAGGAGGACAACAAAGATGGTACCAGAGTTAAGAGGACTAAATTACTGGGAAAGGCCAAAAGCCTCAACACTAATATCTAGTTCTTAATCAGCTTCCAAAGTAGCATAGTGTCAATCCCTTTCTGGCAGTCCTGGTAAACAATCCATCCAACCATCTCTTTTGTCTAGACAGAGCGTATGCTCTAGTATGACAAAATCTAAGAGGTTTGTCACACATGATCTCTCGCTTAGGCAATTTTTCCTCCATAGGAGGCCATCCATTTGCTTTTTGACTATCTTTTTCTGAACCTTAAAGATCACACTTATCTGTGAGGCCAGTCTAAAGTTCAGTGCCTTTTTCTGGTCTCCTTTCTTACAAAAAAGTAAGATGTTTACCTTCTTGTTGCCCTCACCTTTCTACAGCAACACCTCTAATAGTATTTCAAAAGGTCTCTCAAGTATGTGTATATACGTCTGCAGCAAGTATGTAAAAATCTAATTAAGACCATGAGCCTGGTATGGGTTAAGACTCTTTAGTATTCTCTTAACGTCTTTTCAAGATATTTCAGTGCTTTAAAAGAACTCCTCCCCTTATTGTTGATGGGGCTATGGAGTCTTCCAATGCAAAAGCACTTATGAACTTTTCATTTAGCTCTTCACATAGCCTTCTGTGATACTGGCTTACTGACTAATTAATTTGAACAAGTGTATGCAAGAAAAAATGCTCTATCTATAGCTGTGATGTCTGTTCCCTCTGGAAACTCCCTCAAGGGGGTGGCCATGGCAAAAGTCTCCATAACTGGTGAACTCCAGTGCCTTTTTTTGCCTTTAGTACCTCACTCTTAACAAGACACCAATAGAGGGCAACTCTAGCAAAGTATTTGCAGAGGCTCGTACCTAATGTTCCTACCAACTACTTCAACCTAAAGTATCAATCTAATGTTCCAACCTACTACTTCTAATTCATTCTCCCACCTAAAGTAAACGACAACATAAATTCAGAAGAAATTTTCTGCTTGTCAGGATAAAAGTCTACATGAAAATAAGATTCTATGCATAATACACAGCGTGTATATCATATTTCATTAACATAACTCCAACCACAGCAAATTTACTAAGCATATAAATAACATTAAGAATATATGGATGGATGGAAATTAAGATAAACACAAGGTGAACAATGCCATAATACTTGATGCCCAATTTGGATGAAAATGAAAAATGTATGGGAAATAGAAAATACTTTATGGATGTTAATGAAATAAGCTCTTTCTTTTTCTATCAGTTGCATTATTCCCCAGTGATCAGTAAAATGACTTTTACTATTTCTTGCCTTCACAATAGCTATGATTAAACTCTCTCACTGAAATTCTAATTTGAAAACTTTCTCTTCATATCCTCTTCTCATTAACTACATGTATACCAAACAACCTCAACTGAGCCCACAATAGTCAAAAGCTGTTCACTTTACACTCATCCAGTCTTTTTTTTTCTTTATTTTTTTTTAATTTACCTTTTATAAAAAAAAAAGGCTACATCTTCCTTCTGTCTACCCCCTACTTCTCATCCAAGTAGTGCACTATGTCCTTCTTCAAGTTGTATTGCTGTTCTAGCTGAAAATAAAAGTGCAGTAATCTTACAGATGCTCTCTAACTGTGAAAGCAATGAAATCAAATTCATATGATCTATATTCACACAATTTTTCCTGGCACGGGATGGAAATTTTTGTGGAATGTACAATATACATCTGTCAATTCAAGCAACATCATATACTTAACTATCACAACTATTTTTCATATTACAGTTTTAGATTTCACACCACAACATTACTGTACTAAGCATGTGGAATCAATGTGCACAAATTTGCATAATGGTGTAAATTTCATCAACGTAGAAAAATCATAATGCAAACAGGTTCTGTATTTTCTCACTTTCCTCAATAGCATAATTTACTTTTTATCATAAAAATATGTCTGTATGCTGATGTCTCAGCCAAAATCTATACATCAAAATCTAGTTTTATTCTGCACAAAATATAAGTATTCACTTGAAGAGGCATCTTATGCAATATCCATGGCTTAGAAAGCATAACTTTTAACCAGTACATACCTCATGACAGTAAGCTGTGTGCATACTTGCTACCAATTTCTCACTATACACATGGAAAAATTTGGCCTTCACACCCAGCTATGTTAAAATTCAAACAAATTACAAAACCTTATACAACAAGATGCCAGATAATCTAATTTGGATAGATGCAATATCATTTCACTGACTTTATTTCCTACAGTATCAACTGTAGTTCACATTTTGTATTCAAGAAGTATGATGCTGTAAAAAAGGTAGCGGGTTATATTTTCACAAAGGACTCATCAATCCTCACAATATGTGAGCTTAGGGTAGCAGGTTAGGTTATCACCTATGCTCTCAGTAGGCCATGTTGTAGCACAAAGGAAGCTCTGCAATAGCATTAAAGTAGCTCCACAGCAGTATCAAGGAAAAGTAGCACTGGTAGCAGCTTAAGCAACAAAACAGTTGCTACAACGGAGAGTAAGCACAAGCTGGGGTGAAACTGACGGCTGCTTCACTTAGTAATTCTTTACCACAGATATTTTCAACTTCATCTAAGTAAATCTTATGTCAGAATTAGTTTTATTTAACGACCAGGGAATGGTTTATTATTTAGAAAGGATTTGGTTTCTTGATCTCGTGTTGTAAACATGGGATTAAAAGAGCGAAAAGACATATATGCCTGAAGTGGTCAGCCGTCAGCACAAGTAGAGGAGTAAGTCGCAAAAAACAGGAGAGTATCCGAAGTGCTCAGGTGCTAGGAATGTGCCAGGTGCCGGGTACATAAGAAAACACTTGCTTGGATGAGATATGTCTTTACCTGCTTGTCGAGGGATGTCTGCAGTTCCATCAACTTGCTGAGGGAGGAGCCATCTGCGTCAGACACCCCACCAGATGTCGCCTCCCCGCCCTGACCAGAGGACACATCACTCAGCCCCTATCTTATTTTCCATGACATATCCCTCATCACATAACCAAACACATTACAAGCTCATTCCATGATGATCAATGAAGCTAAAGTTCTAAAAGGTAAGCACACCTGGAACATGTTTTGAAAGTTTCTTCCTGATATGCACTTATTGTACGACTAGCTTTTTACATATATAGTACAGTGTTACGAAGGGGAGGGTAAATCAGTTATATTCTCATTCTCTCATTACCTCCATCTGTAACATTTTTCTTCAGTCTACAGCTTTAATTAATATTAGGATTTCCTAAGTATATTCCTTTATTTTATTCATGTACCTTGTATTGTTAATCTGTTATTACAAATTACCAAAACATATCATTATCATGTATGTCATTTACTGGAAAACACTGGAAAGCAACTATTTTCATTTAATTTCTTATTCCATGGAATCCATAATATGACCCTGTTGTGAGATATCACTTTCCACAACTTGGAGTGCTTCCTATTCTACTTTATCCATGCCCTGTCGCTTTACTTCCATATTAATCAACACCAGAGCAAACCCATGCAATGAATGTCACCGCACCTGCATACAGTATTATCTGGCTCCTAAAAATTCTTTATTACTCCCTCAACCTGCCTTTTTTTTTTTACTTCTATTGAAAACTCCCAAACAATCAATTTCTAACCTACCTCTTACAAATGATGCTCCTATACCTCCTAATTCTCCTAAATTATCTCTTCTTATGACAACCTGAAATTTTCATACTGTTTTCATATAAAATGCAACATTCTTTATAACATCTATCTCTTTCACTGAGTAGCAACCTTCCAAGCAAGAAAGTACAAGCATTAGCATAACTACAGAATTTGCTGTAACAAGAATTAATGGTCCCCAGTTTACCAAAGAAAATAATGCTTTACCAATCCTGCTAAGGCAAAGAGTTCAGAGCATTAAGATAGGTTATCCTTATCCTTAAAATACTCAAAATCATCTTCACTTGAGTCTACAACTATTGACTGAAACTACAAAACTGGATAAAAAGTTCATCAACTACTAAAACATGCCAAACTTTCACATCTTTTCTTATCTTTTATAAAGTTCAAATTATATAAAATATCATCTGATAGTAATCTATCTAGTTTGATAAACACACAGACAAATAACACTGTGCTTTCATCAGCAGTCTAAATTATGCTCAAGAGGGCTTGTCAATAGTTAGTAATTTGTAAAAATGTAACAAACAGAAATCCTGTAAGGATGAGTAAAATGTAAAACATCTATACTAACCATTTACAAGACATTACAATAAAATATATTTTAAACTGCTATAGAAGATCTTTGGCTGTCACACAGCTTAAAAATAAACAAACTACAGCATACTACCATAATCTCAACTATAAGTATACTACCACAATTCCAACTATAACTAAAACAATACAATCAAAATGAGTAAATGAATAACCATCTCTACTACAAAGGCACTTCCAGACTTATTGCCAGTGCACTAACACCATCTTAGTTCCTGCTGTGGTACCTTAGTGCTATTTACAACGACAGCACACTAATCATATCAAAATCCCTACTACAGCACTTTTCTACAATAATACCAACTGATTTACAAATACATTCCTCAACATCACTTTAAACCTAAATCAAATCAATATACTCTCAGCATCTTAATCATCAATACAGCATCATAATCTCCACTATCAGCTTATCAATATAACTTTACCCTTCAATAAGCTATCAAAAAATCATCAATTCTCAGTGCATAACTAAATTTTCACACTTTCACTATAAAAAAAAATTCACAGAAGCAACGTCATTTACCAGTACATCATAACAATCAAAACCAAGTACATTAATCCAATCCCAACTACAAAACATCATCATAGACTCAAAGTAAGTGTACACATCTACAATGCTAAGTACAGTTCCACTTAAGTACAATGATGTAAATGCAGGTAATATCAAATTCAAATGATCATGCAAATACTGTACCATTTTCTATGATCTGGTTACAATTATTCTGATCTCTGACTGCATGAACTCAAAGATAAAACATATTTTTGTTGAAAAAGAAATCCACATGTAAGGTCTGTCTTCAAAAGCAGATACTGAAAACAGTTATGCTTAAGAACGTAAGTTCTGAGGCATAAAAAACTCTTTCCTCTCCAGGAATGTCTCCTGGGAGCCATGAAAAATTTTACCAGATCTTAGGAGGTTGGAAACCTCTTAAACCCTACTTTCTGGTGAGGCATGTGCCTCCCAGCCCTCATTAATCCAACTATCTAGTAGTTACAACCTATGGCTCATCCTGAGTCCACTCACTGACCAATCAAAAGCACCTACTCGGGAATGAAGTCATCATTGCCTGGCTGTCCCTACCGAACAACCTTGTAATTCTCAGAGAACTAATGTCAACCTGATGGTGGTCATTATTAGTAAAGAGATAGTTTTAAAAAGCAGAGAAATCATGAGCAGGAAACACAAACCAAAGAAAAAGCTCAAATGACACTGTCCCTAAAGGAAAAAGTTTTCATATTTCAAAACTATTTTTGCCATGGTCATTTTGTCTTGCAAGCCATGGAAGCATACCGGAAGCATACCAACATAGAGCACCTACTTACAAGTACCTGTGATGATATTTGCTACAATGGCAGGGCAAGTACATAGCACTCATCACACAACTTATGTGTTGGATGCTGCTACTTCCCTCACCCACCACCCCTGTATAATACTTTCTGGGGGAGCACCCAATTTCCCAGCTTAGTTGTCTATTTGGGACTTTTCTAGCATTGTCTTCATCCAAGAATCTAGTCCTTTTTTAATGTTTCTGTGGTCACTCTTAGATCTCCTGATACTGTATCAAATAAGTAACCTAGTTTTCCAACAGGACACTTGTATATTTTCGTTTGGGGTCTTTTTATTATAATTCCATGAATTACTTTTGATCTGATGATTCAGCATCTACCTTGCTGAGTTGTTTTCTTGTTTAATGTATCAGCCTTTATACCTTCTATTTGTTGACTGGCATATATCAACACATCCAGTATATTTCTTTGTCTCTCTAAACTATATAGTTAAAGCTCTTTTTGTCCTTCATGGTAGTTCATTTGCTCAAGTCTATTTACTTCACACGTAAAGTGCTCTTACATCAATGTGAGGCATCTGAACCACAGCTGAGATAGCCTATAAAACTTGCAATATCAGCTGAGGATAACATGGATGCTGAAAAGGTTTCTAGTACCATAGCTTCTCACCACTTGGGTTATAAAAGTAACAGAATCCTAAAAACCAAGTAGCTGGAAATAACTTTCCCCAGGAGACTAACTTGGGAAGAACTGTTTCAGTCAATGATCAGGGTATCTGTAGCGCTAATCCTCATCACAGATGGAAAAGGTATATGCCATTAACAAAGCATTTGTCTTTATGTGACAAAGATACACAAAAAACAAGAACCCCTGAATATATCAATCCCTATAAATATCACTATCATGAAATCAATTTTTAAAAGGTAAATGCAAACACATTCAATTTCTTGAACTGGTAGTCTAGAGATAGGTCTTTTCAATATGTTAGGAAGGTTTATACATTCTATTCATTATAGACTGAACCAAGGCATGTAAACCATGGAAAGGTCTTTGGGACCTGGATGTGGATAAGGAGCTGTGGTTTTGGTGCATTACACATGACAGCTTGAGACTGTGTGAACAAATGTGGCCTTTTTTTTGTTGTTTTCCTGGAGCTACCATTGCTGAAGCAGGGGGTTAGCGATGCTATTTCCTGTGGGATGGGTTAGCGCCAGGAATGGATAAAGGCAAGTAAGTATGAATATATACATTTATATATTACTCATCTCAGCATGGTAGAGTTGAATTATCATCATTTCAATCTATGTTCCTTAGGGCATTATGTACTTGTAGTCCAGAGTATATTGATGATGAGTTTGATAAAATATATTCCATTGGATCTAAGTTAAAGTACCCGAGATCTTTCATTGATAAATCCCATAAGTTAGCAAAGAAATAATTTTATAGACTTGAGCCCAAACCTCTCATTGACACCAAGAATCTTTTAGTTCTCCCTTCTAATGATAATTTTACTTTACTTCCCATGTTGCTTGAGTCCTTTATTGTAAATGTTGCCTTCAGCAACAATAATACTATAAAGAATATCTTAATCAGGAATTCACCAGAAAATTCTCTTGGAT